>CAJUYH010004959.1:0-24997 GCA_910591685.1 Galerucella tenella | reverse complement strand
AGGGCTATATTTACGCTCAGTTACAAAAATAGCCGTTCTGCCTATAAACTGATATATTTTTCCAAAATACAGGTAATTTTACATACAATCCTGCAGTTGGAATCATGTGGTTCTCCGTCGTTAGCGTATTAATTTTTCCTACGATCACATAGGAAAGTGACATATATCGCAATGTCTAGTTCTATGGAAAGTGGCCTTTATTCATACGAGTACGGAAAAAAAACTTATCCGTACGTGTACGGATAAAAAAGCTGTCAAATGTATAATCTTTATTAAGATTGACCACTGGCAAGCTGTCAAATATATAATTTTTAATTAGATTTACCTATGTAATATCTAAATTTGAAGCGATCTATTCGAAAAGTGAAATTTTTGTCATTTTCTTGATTAAAAAAAATTAGGGCGCGGTCGAGGATCGAACCCGCGTACTCTTCGTCAGAAGTCCGATGTTGTACCAACTAATCCAAATCACCTGTTATATATAATAGTAGGAAAATGTAATCATCTTGAAGGGTATTCATGATAAGTATGTATTAAGTATGATGAACAATAATAATTTCACTTTCAATTTCTATAATTATTCAACCAATTAATAATTGTAATAACCTACCTATATTATATAGTTAAGCTCCTTGAATTTTTGTCACTATTGATAGTTATTGTTAATTTTGAAATCAATTATGTTGACTTAAATTGTAACATTTTGTGTATTAATATGTCAGAAGTTGATTACACATTATTTGGTGAAATTATCCCGTGATCGTAGGAAAAATACTGTACATTACTCGTGCGAAAGTGATTTTACATACTCGTGTGATTGTCGCACTCGGCTCATGCCTCGTGCTACAATATTTCCCACTCGTGTGAAAAATGTCACTTTCCGCACACGTTATGTAATATACTATTTTAATGTATTCAAATTGTGAAACTTGTTGTATTTGTTATAATAACGCATATGTTTATATTTTGTACATGTCTGTCTTAATTCCAATTTATATGTTTTAAATTTCATATTAGCGAAAAGCTAAAGTTTTTGTAGTTTGTTACAATATGATTTGTATTTAACTTTGTAGTTAGTACTTAGTACTTTGTAAGTTTCTACCGAAACACCTTTTGCCCCCTCAGTTATGTTCAATACAATCCTTATATTTTATTCTGCGTACCACACAGTCATGTGCGTTACCCTGGAAACGAGATGTTTTTTAATAAAAAAGACACTTCGCGTCAAAACTAAAAAGGTAGAAACACATAAAATACTTTTGCTCTTCATATTTACTCGTAAGTAATAAAAACCTATAAAATACAGTCCACTTTCGTCATTTATCAACCAGCGTTGGCGTTGTACGCTACATAACGTAACGAAGATGTGTGAATAATAAAAAAGAAGTATAAAGCAAATGCGTTCGGAACGTAACCATACATGTGTTTTAATAAGATTTTTAGCTTGTCTTAAATTTCTCACGTATCCGTATCTTTAACGAACTGCGCATGTGTAGACCCGTTACGTCTCAGTCGATCCGATGCGTTGAACGTATTGTTACGTACCCTATTTCGTGTACTTAAACGTATCTGTATTTAGATCAAAGTGAGTATTCCGTGCTTAGTGCTATATTACATCATCTTCCTCGTCTAGCAGCAATGGATTATTTAATATTGCCCCCATTTTACGTTTTACAATAATATAAAAAGGTTAGATAAAAAAACTTTGAGGTTATAGAATTGAAAACAGAACGAAGCGATACGTTTTCTGCTAAAAAGGTATTCTTGACAATTTCTTTACGTCAACGTATCTCCAATACGGATACGGATGCGTGTAAAAACTTATGACGAGCTAAAAGTGTCTATTTTTAACCTAAAAAATAGTGAGTACTGTTACCTTGACATCTACTAAAAAATAGTATATCTTAAAGTGACCTTTCTCGTTTCATTTTCTTTTTGGAAAATTACTTTGATATTTTGGCTTCATTTGCAGTCAGTAATAAAAAAAGTTTGTCGTTAGCTGAAAATTAGCTTACATATAATGGTGTAAAATTTGTATTCTCCACAAAATCTATGAGTTGCTTTCAGTAAGTGTCTTCAACCTCTAATTATTTCGCTCCACTATGAAGAATATTGCACGAGGCATAATTCGAAGATATGCATCCCAAAATATTTTTATAACTTTCCAAAATGAATATTTTAATTCAACCTCTTGCTGGAAATCTTAATTTTTTCTAATTTGACTTGGAAACACGTAATAGCGTTGACAGCAGATGAAATAAAGCCCAGGTTAAGGTAATTAACAGTTTTTCGGACAATTTTTTTTAGTCCATCCAAAATTTATAGGAAATATTTCCTGTTCAAGTAGCCAGTAATCACTAAATATTTGCTCTGTGTAAATATTCTCCTTTGGGATAATTCAAATCAAACATTTCATCAAAACTCTTAACCAGATGAAGTTACAATAGTTGCCATTAAAAATATACCTTATTATAATTATTATTGGTAGGTACATTACTAACTAGTTCTCGGCTTTATCCACTCAACACTTTATTGTTTACTTTGCCTTTAAACTCTAATGTCTCAATATGTACTACGCTACTGAAATCTACGACCGACTGGCACAAACTGATGATCTATAAAATTTTACCAGCCTGATCATCGCGCACCTAAAGCTCTAGTCGCTAGCCAGATTTAATGACTTATACGTACAATCCTTGAGTATAGGTGTATATAATCAAGGGTACAATCAAAAACTGTTATTGAGCCTGAGAGTTCCAGGGTCAGATAAAGCAGTAAAAATATTTTTTTGTACAACTGTCATTAAAAGTGACACTTTTAATGATAGCAAACAATGTTAAAAACGATTGTTTACATAGCAGCGTGTTAAAAATACTTTTAACACTAGTGTTAAAAGTATTTTTAACACTGAAATTCAAATGACAGCGTCTTTTCTCATTTGTTAGTAATCATAACGTTGGCAACGTCTGCCATTCACAACAATCTTTTGATTATTTGAATACTAAAATGCATTTTGAATTTATTGTCATTGCAAATTCGCTCGTTTCATTATCAAAATAGGGAAGTTGTACAAAAAACATTGTATGGTATTTGTGTTAAAAGTGATTTTATTTTGTTCGTGAAATTGTTCAATTCGCTCCGCTCATTTCACAAACGTTTTCACTCACAAAATAAAACCTCACTTTTAACACTCATATCATAAATAACTATATTGTAGGAAATAAAGATAAAAAATTAGTAGGTTATATAATCTTATCAAATATTTTTAGTGTTCTATTTTATGAAAATTTCACATCTTCTATGTAGACCAATCCAATTTCTTTATTTTGTTGATGTTACCATGACGACAGTGATTTATCCTGGTGAATTTTTCGTTGTGGGTAGGCTGCATGAATTGGAGAATTTTCTGTGTACGTTTAACATAATTATATTTTATGTTCCACATAACCTTGATAACACCTGTATAGAAAGTAGCACTATGAGTTAATTGAGGATTGGTGTTGGTGTTGGTAAGCAATTGTGGTTGTAAAAAGAAGGGCAAGTGTAAAGCCTGGCTTTACATTCGATGGAAAGGTGGCCAATTTCTATACAGTGTGTACAGTATTTGGGAAATAGAGGGAGAGGGTTGGCGTTAGATAGCTCGCGTATGTGATTAAGGCCATAAAGGAAAATCCCTTTAGAGAGGCCGAGTGATAGGAGGTTTGAGAGTCGGTGACGACTCTGATTGTGAAGGTAGCTGAATTAGTAGCTTTGGAGAATCACTAACACTTTTTAAATTTGAAGCTGAGTGACTAAAGAAGTCCAGTCATTTCAAGGCTTTGTCGTCGCTACAGACAACAAGGAGAAGCTTGGGGATTTGGGGATTGTTGCCGAGTAGGTTTGTTTTGGTGGGTGTAGTGTGGTTAAGTGGGATACATGCCAAGCGGTTGTCACCGATGGCATTTTGAATTTATTTCTGTAGGATTTTCACCTCGAAGTATTTCGAGATTTTTATGAGTGCAGCTCAGTTTGGGTGGGCCTTGAGGAATTGAATTTGGCCTCTGATGATTTCATTGGTGTTGAATGTTTTTTATTTGAAGGTTGTAATAATATTTGTCAGTTCACAGTAATAACAGTAATTCAATTTTTTTTGGATTTCACACCGACTTTATATAAACCATAACTATTGATGAGTGAGGCCCGAGATGAGGCCAGTGGTTCAATAATTCAGCTAGTAATTTAAGCTACAATTGTTTATTGATGAAAATAATAGTATTTTATGCAACGATCATGTAATGATAGCCTTCAAGATACGAGCATGTTGTATATTGTATATAATATGCGAGTGTATTAATGGCCATTACATGAAAGTTGCATACAATATTTTTTCTACTACGATTTATAAAAATAATTTAATTGATAATTATCATTTATTATAAAAAACAAGAGCAAGAAATATAGTTACTTTTGAAAATCAAAATTATTTGACAGCTGTCAAATTAAGTGTCACTTAATAGGTCTGTTCGCCTGCAATAAAAGTGTAGCACTGAGCTATATTTATAATTTTGGAAAATTCTGGTCTATCTGTGAAACAATGCGTGTAAAATTGATAAATTTGGGACTATCTATGTATATTGCATTTGTATACTGCAAGAAGCATTAAAACATAATTAAAATGAATAAAATCGTATAGCTCAGTGCTACAATTTTATTGCAGGGAACAGACCTAATATAATTAATTTCAGAAATGTCAACCAGATATCCATGGCTATATTAAATATTATGCGAATGTCGCATAAAAATCTTAAAAATCTGTATTCTAATGAAAATTTGTATCACAATGAATATCATTATGAAACAGATTTTAGTCTTTTAATAAGTACTTTTATAAAACAGGAGTAGAAAAAATAATTAATCAGATTGTGAAAATAAAAAATATTCTGTTGCGAATTGTCGATTTGTAGTGTGAATGTAGTGGAATTTCAAATGTTGGTCCAAGTTAAATGATTTTTTGTGTACAACAATGAAGTGTTTATTAGCCAAAATAAATTTAATTTACGCGTTTACCAAAGTATGTTAACTAAAAAAAATGATGACCGTTAATTTTTGACATTTAATAATATTTCTCTTTCATATTTTTAACACGCTCGATAAATATTATTCGTTATGTTTATATTCACTTTGACAGTGGGCGGGGTAATAATGAAAGAGTTTGGGGAATTTAGGTCGATAACCTACAAAATATAGAAACAACAAAATCAAAAATACAGTTAAGAAATGATGCCAAAATTGATTTTGACATAAAAAAATTTGAAGTGTCCAAAAGATATTAATTTTTAGAGTTTGCAATAAATTAAAAGAGTTCGTTGATTAATACGTCATGTTGAAAGGCCTAAGACAGACTACATGGTTCATTACATTCAAAAGAAATTCCTTTAACACAAACAACTCACAAAATAACTAAAATATACGTTTAAAACCGTGAATTAAAATTGGTAACTGAAAAAGTGTATTGCGGTGCAGGATTATGTGTAATTAACCAAATTTTGAGAATTTTTCTTCTTTGAGCATACCTTGGAGCCCGATGCTGCCTTTAAGGAGGTAGCTGGTAGGTACTTTGGAAAACAAATGGTTTGGTACACCATTCTAAGATTCTAAGACAAATGCCAACACCCGTACCTCAAAGAAATGCCATATTCGAGAAACTTGTCTTGTCCATGTAATGTCTATTCCAGAAATGGTATCTCACAGAGCCGGTGTCTCACAAAAACGGTATCTCACAAGCGCAAACGGTCGTCCTTTCGCAGTTCACACCTGGTGAATTTAGATTCAAATGACCCAAGTTAGTTAAAATAATACCCTTCTTGGTGTGCGTCATGGATTGTTAATGTCTTTCTAACACATTACGTAGGAAGAAATGGAAAAAAAGGCAGGTCTGTGATTAATCCTAATTGAAATATCACAATAATGAACCGTTTGAACGTATTACAAACGTTAACGCTAATCTTTGACTTACAAAAATTTGATTGGTTGATGTTTAGATTACGCGCCAGCGCAACCTATCAATCAAGAGTTTAAAATACTATGAAGGCGTTACTTTCGTAGCGGCAATAAGTCTTACGTCTTTTTCTACTGTCACACTGACAGTTCTTGACAGGTCTGTACTTTGTTGTTTACGGTCAATTATTATTTATGAAAAGTGAATATTAATCTTATTGTTTTATTTATATGAATAATACGAAAATATGCATGAATACTCGGAAAAACATCAGTATTTTGAAAGCTCTCAAGTATTTTCAGTTAGAAAAAGAAGCTGGTAATTATTAATTGCATAGCCTTTTCGAATTTGGCTAAATACAATCCTGATGATCTTATTTATCAAATTTAAGGTTAGCTATAGGTATGTCAAAAGAGCAAATAAAATAAACGACATGCCGAAAATCCGGATATACGTCACAATCGATGACGCACACCAAGAAGGGTATTATTTTAACTTATACGAATTTTGGATATATTTTATAGATATATTTTATAGATATGAAGTCCAGCATGCCCGACTTGGTCGAAGGTTTTATGAACATCAAGAAGTACATTGAAGAGATTTCAAGAGCGTTTATGACACGAGTGATTATGGTAAGAAAGGTTATGATTGCGTCTTGAGAGGTATGTTTGGGATGAAACCTATGTTGGTGTTCAGGGATGATATTATAGTCATTTTAGTGAAATTGGTCTGTAATTTTCAGGTTTTTCCAAGTTTTTACTGGGTTTCGGAATGACAATTGTATGGGAAGTATTCCATACGTTAGGGTAATATATGATAGAGGAAGGCAGGCATTTTCTAGGCTCTGTATTTGTAGTGGAATGGAGGTAGGGAGATATTTTAGAGCATTTTTTAGAATTTTGGTCCAGGGGTGTGATTTTCGAGTTCACACGAATATTATGCGTGTACGGTTATTTCCACATGATTTTTTTCGTATACGGTGTTAAATGTGTATTTTTCAACACCATTCGAATAACCGTTCGTACACGAATAATTTAGCAGCCGGCAACACCGCATAATCGTATGGTCTTGTCACTTGTGACATTTGGGAAGCAAAGAATATACCTTATCTATGCAGTTCTAATAGTTCTATGCAAAGAATATACCAACTACTGTATCAAGTTAGTGTAGTGAGCCCAAACTGACTTTTGATATTATTTATTTAGCATTTTTCCTTTAATATTGTTTGTTGTTAAAAAATGGGAGATTGAAGTTCCAGTGCTGCTCTTAATAAAATATGTGACAATATTTCTGAATATTCCTCAAAAGGATCAATAAATGGGTTAAAGATCCTAGGAGGTCTATATGCTAACTCTTCCGCTTGCATAGCGTTAATGAAGTTTAAATGAATTAAATCATCAAAACATGCCATATTATAACATATTTTATCATCTATTATTCAAATTAATGACATACCAAACACAAATATTTTCAATTTAGGCTATGTGAATTTACACTCCACTTTCCGTACACGAAAACATTTATTCGAATGGAACAAACCCACTCGAAACAAGCCATACGAAAGTGTTCGTATACGATTACTGTTTGAGCATGTCGAAAATTAGGCTATTTAAATTTCATACGAATATGGCCATTTCTCGTATACGATTTACTACCGAATGGTTTCGAAAATCGCACCCCTGGTCGAAGATTTTTGATTTCTTGTAAAAACTTTTTGTAAGAGGTTTCGGTGTTATTGGAAATTATGGCATATACGGCAGGCAACATAGTATTCAATTGTCTTACATGTATTGTATATTTTCTTAATAATGTAGTCACTTGGGTGTCAAAATATTCTCCAACATCAGATGAGAATCAATATCTCAAATAATACCAATATGTGTAAGTGATTTTAAAATGTACAGGTACATAAAATGAAATTTACTATTTCACTTGGGGTGGAAACGATTGGGGGCGAAACAGCGGAGAGACGCCTAAACAGCCAAATATTTAGTTTAAGTCGAATTTTGATCTTAAAATAATTTTGGTTTAATTGATGTTGCATGAATCCACCTTTAGCTGTGCATGTTATTTCTTAGAAGGTCGAACTCTAATAGTGATTGTATTGAGTGAAAATATAGATACTAAATATGAAAATCCGCCATCTTAGCTAAAACAGCGATCACAAATGTGTAACGACAACCTTTTATATATAGTATTTTTCGTATTTCCTGGTTTTGAATCGTTTATGATATTTACTCTTTATTGAGTTCATGACTATCTCTCAAAATAATTCGAATTAGTAATCAAAATGAATTTTCAATTTGCAAACTGTGAAATATTTAAAGTATTTACAGATGTGTGATGTCATAGATACATAGAGATACAATTACTATTCCAGCGGTTTGGAGCAAAATATTAATCGTCAATATTAAACACTTAAATTTCTCTTTTAAAACCTTCTTTTTGTCAAAAAAAAAATTTGTTGATAAAATAAGTCAAAATAAGTCATCATACCCATTCTCTATTTGTACAAATTTTTTACCAGAATCATTACCAACGAATCGAAAGAAATTTTAAATTTCATCAACTTCCAAAGCAAGCTGGGTCCCGTTCAAGTTTTGACAGCATGAAACAAGTCGCCGTAATTAAAACCGTAAATCATTGTCGAAATAACTGACATCCAATAAGCGTTTTATTTACAGCATATTCGAAAATTTTGTGGCGTATATAAAGCTACATGATAAAACAAACTTCCCACTTAAAAGAGGAATCAGATGAGCAGACAGGTTGTTACTCTACACCGCAGTATTGGAATACACGTTTTATAAGCTGGAGGCTTACAGTTGAAGGAAGGAAACTAAATACGTTCCGATTCGTTAAAGATTGAGTCAAAGGAAAAGGAAAAATGTTAACATATTTTTCTTATTTGTGCTTATTGGGTTGAATGTTGAATGAAAATAGGCACTTTGCGCTTATTTTGGCAACGACTCTATATTTTGTGTCGCACAGTGAACGAATTTGCAAACTAAATTGATCCGGGCCAACGAAATAATTTCAGTACTGTAAGTGAGTTTATAGACCTTGAGTGGTTGGGCATATATCTTGTTAGGAATAGTTGATTAACTACAAATTTATAATTTAAATGTCTTAAGGAAGCATACCGCAGGTCTTAAACGTGTGCTCTGATTCATTTCGCTTTCTTAGTATTTATATTTGGCAACGCTTCGCCGCGTAGAAACAAAAGAGACATAGGTACTAGGTAGGTTTACAGTAAGTCTATTTCACTCAAACGATCATTTTCATGCCACCAGTCCCGAATATTCTGATTCAAATACCATGTTGTTTAAATTTGTGCTTCCTAACAAGGGGAGACAAAATCGTTACTAGTAATTTCATTACTTTTTGAAATGCACTAAAAGTAACGGTTACTGTAAAGATAATGCAAAAGTTAGTTGGTTTAAAGCGAGGTTTCAAGTGATAATATTTTTTTCATTTTATAACCCCATCAATATCACACGTTCACGGTAATAGTGGCAATAGATAACTGCATGAACTACACTTCTCACACCTTATTTTTCTCGTTATTTTTTAACACAATACTACAAATATACAGAGCGCCGCTAAGTTATGGAACAAATTGATTATTTTTCACCACTTTTTACAAAAATCCTGGAATATGTTGACTTTTATTTTCAAATGCTGATTTTATAAATAATATGCCAACATGTTGACGTCACCAGTTTTGACGTGGAGACGTAATTGTTTATTTTTTAAAAAAGAAATGTGGTTCTTGCACTACCTCATTCGAAAAATCTATCAATTAAATATTTAGTATTGGCATAGTTTGTCAATTAATATGTCTACGGGGTGAACTGAAATTTATTTAACCGGTATACTAATCGATAATAGTCAAGTTGCTTGCCTAATGTCAATTAAAATATCAGTTAACGTTTTGTCGAATACACAAAATTTCAGTAAAAAAGTTTTAGAAGTAAATTATGGTTGGGTACTTCAAGTAATTGAGAAAGTTTAACTTTTAGAGAATGTGCAACAGGTCTCTGATTTGCTCAATTCAAAGTACCCAATCAACAGTCAGTGATGACATTGAGAAAAAATCAAGACATGTTAAAAGTATTCTGAATGCAGGCCCTAGGGCCTAGGGTATCAGAAAACATGAAATTGTTTTTCTATTAAATGTTGAAAATAATCTTCATCATACTCACGCCAAATGGTATAGTCACTATAGTCCAAGATTCCAGAGCGATAAGACACAACTTATTTTCACATAAATGAAACCTCATGTTCTCAGTAGTGTCTTATGTGCTCAGAATACCTGCGCGCTTGTGGAGCTTGCCGAGTGACACCTGGGCAGGTACCAGGTGTGAAAGGTAACTAAAATTAATAGTTATTTAACTTAAATTTTTATAGCTGATTTTTATAAATTTTTTGGAGAGTATTATTATAAATTTATACCATAAGCGTCAGACACTTTTCATGGGCCAGAACTTTTGTCAGACGCTTTAAAGCTCTAGGTACGAGAAATAAATGAACTTAATTTATTTTTCATGTCTGACTTTTAACTATGTTGTTAAGACAATTGTTACGAAGTTATATTTAGTTAGTCAGACAAAATTGATTGACCAAACACCCTCTAAATAGCAAAATTATTCAGTCGTGAGTATGAGCGCGAAAGCATTATAGGTGCGTTTCGGAGCGAGTGAGACGGTCTTACTAACCCAGTTCCCCTTCTCTCATTCGTGTAATTCTTCTGAGTATTGTGTATGTGTCCTTTGCGTGCAACCTAATGGTATACAGTATAGTTCGGATCTGTGAGACCACAAGATTAAAATTTATTAAATTAAATTAAATTAATTTTATGTATTTTAATTCTTTTGATTGTTTTTTACAGAAGAAGATGTCAGAAACAACATAACTGATGACGATGAAGATGATGATGGTTGGACAGTATCGTGATTGGTTAAATGACGAAAATTCAAATAATTGTTATGATGATTGCGATGATTAAACAATTAAATAAATGCTTGTTTTAAATAATTATGGGTATCTAAATTTTTTTTCACAAAAATGATTTTGTAAAAAAAATAATTTCAACTGCTGTTTTTTACAATAAAAATTTTTTTTAGAAAAAATAGCTCTGAACAGATTAATTATACCAAATATATTAAATGAATTAATTTACTTTAATACTGACTAATTATTACGTTAATATTGAAATTAATCTAATTGAAATAGAGATGCGAAAATCTTATATCGGAAGCTGTACCGTAAGTATTTTTTATATATATACTCTGACACGCATGCGCATAATTCTTTCGCGCTCATACTCACGGCTGAATAATTTTGCTGTTTAGGGGGTGTTTGGTCAATCAATTTTGTCTGACTAATTAAATATAACTTCGTAACAATTGTATTAACAACATATTTAAAAGTCAGACATGTAAAAATAAGTTAAGTTCATTTCTTTCTTGTAGAGCATTAAAGCGTCTGACAAAAGTTCTGGCCCATGAAAAATGTCTGACGCTTATGGTATAACTTTATAATAATACTCTCCAAAATATATATAAAAATCAGCTATAAAAATTTAAGTTAAATAACTATTAATTTTAGTTACCTTTCACACCTGGTACCTGCCCAGGTATTACTCGGCAAGCTCCACAAGCGCGCAGGTATTCTGAGCACATAAGACACTACTGAGAACATGAGGTTTCAATTATGTGCAAATAAGTTGTGTCTTATCGCTCTGGGATCTTACTCTAGTAGCGGTCACATGCTTATCTCAACGGTAGGTATTTCGTATTTTGAAAGTCGAACAGTACCATCGGTACAATATTCATTTACATCAAGAACTTATGTAACCGCAATTCACGTTCTATTAAACAAATTATGTTTTCTGATATGGCTATATTTCACGAGATCTTTCACCTAAATGGTTCAGTTTTTTTCTTATACTGAAGTAAGTATAATCTTTACTGGATGACTGAAGGTCATAATCAACAGAAATAATTAATGACACAATTATTGATGCTGATTTTTTTTGAAATCTCACAGGGGAACGTTACCTGCAATTTTTGAGAACAAAAGTTATACCAGTTCTTGCCAATATAATTACCTATTTCCAAACGCCAACAATCCTAACTCATCAGATGATAGTATCTGGTCACAACAAGATGGTGCACCTCCGATTTATGCAGCTCATGTTTTGATAAGAGGTGCATTGGTAGACAAGTGGTCCCCCAAGATCTCCAGATCTTGCATCTCTAGATTTTTCTATGGGGTTATTTAAAATCAAAGGCTCATGTAGATAAACTGCAAAATCTACATGAGCTGCAAGACCGAATTAAAGACGAAGTTAATAGAGGGCATCAGGAAGTTATTCGTAATGTGCAAGAAGACTGTGTTCGTCGATTTGTTTGTTGTCAAGAGATTGGTGTATTAATACTGCAGTTTGTTTATTGTAAAATTATCCTCTGACTACGTAGTAAGAGACTTTTCAAATGAGGTATTACAAGAACCCTATTTCAATTTAAAAAAATCAACGATTACGTCACCGACTCCAAACGTTTTCATTATCGCAAATTATTTAAAAAATTGGCATGTAAAATTGAAAGTTATCTATTTCTATTCTAAAATAAATTGTTTGCAAAATAATGAATTTGTTGCATAATTTATTCGCGCTCTGTATAGATAAGTAAGGTTCAATGATCTATTTTTGACCTCAGATTAGGTGGTGTAATTTTTAACCAATCTTCTTATTACACCCTGCATATTTTAACGTTTTATATATGATATATAAATCGTACTTGAATTTTTGAAAATATTCAAAGTAAATTCGTAAAATTATCGCCCGGTATTGGGAAAAATAGTATGCCACACCTACTCGAAAGAAATTTTTATCAACATCTGTGGGATAGCCTTAATGTTACATACATTTTAAATTTTTCTGACAAATGAAATTAAGTTTTATATATAGTCATAAAATACGCGTAGATATCCACAACTTTGTGTGTTCTACTTTATATTAATCAATTAGTTACGTATTTAAACACAGATTTTATATTTCGCTATCATTACTATTTCTCATTTACATTAACAGTATAACTGAAACTGGAACTGAAATAAATAACTTCAAGGGTCATTTAACAAGTTACGCAGATGATACTGCGGTTATATTCACGGGTCTTCGTGGGAAGAAACTAAACGTATTGCTGAGACCTCGGCTGAGACTGAATTAAAGAACGTACTAGGTATGTGATTAAACAATAAAAGGTTGTCTTTAGATATCAGGAGAACTAAATTCATAACTTTTTCTACAACCAAACAACCACGATCAACCAAATGATTTAATTATTAAATCAGATAAAGTAAATTGTAATAACCACCAAGATTGTGACCGTCATCTGAATGAAAAAACCTCGGAAAAAGCAAAGTCAATAAAATACTTCGGCTTATTACTTGATCAGCACTTAAAATGAAATGAGCAATTAGTTGCGTTTATATACTTTGATTTATAATTTCCATTAACTGCATGATATCTTATCTAGGAAAAATTTCCTTGCCCTTTTAATACTGGTGTTAGTTACAAAGCTATTCCGTCGACTGTATCAGTTGTATTCGTTTTTCTCAATATTTAAAAACTAAAAATATTTATTTATTTCATAGGTGAGTACTATCAAAAATCAATAATGACATTGAAATGTCACAGATGAGGTTGCCAGTTCAAATGTCACTGTTTTCGTTTTTCTTACATTATATTTTGGATGTTTCATTGTTTCAACACTAATAATATTATTATAATTTTGTGGAATAATAAAATAAAAACGATATGTAAGTCAAAAACTAGAAGTATTCTATACTAGGGTTCATTTATTGGAGACGTTATTGTATGTTTGGTTGCCTACACCACCGATAGCTGTCAATATAAATATAATGTATAACATGTGCGTTGAGTTGCCTGCAGAAAATCGTTGATTAATGTAGGTAAATCATGCATTAATGGGGGTCACTTATGTATGTCTAATTTTGAGAACGTTAATAGCATAATATGTTGATACACGGTCGACGGAAAAAAAACTATACTTACCAAGTGTCAACTGGGTCAATATCCAAGTGCGTCGGACAAAGGTGATCTCAAACTATTAGAAAAACGTTACTTTTTCCAGTACTTTTGAGAACGTTAATAGCATATGTTGATACACGGTCGACGGAAAATATAAATGACATAAGATACATTTGATGTGACGTTCAAGCAACTAAAGATTAACGAGATGTGACTTTTCGCACTTAAAACACTAGTGTTTAAAGTGACGTTTTGCGAATGTCTCCGCATTCTTCCACTTTCCAAGGTGCAAAAATTTTCAATACAATAAACACAATAAAAGAAATAAAAAAATATCAAACTTTTATGAAAGAAATAAAACATTTAATACTTTACAATGAATGTAACTTTACTCCATTATAAAGTGTTTGTCATTTGACTATAAAAACATATATGTGTTACATTGCATACAGTGTGGAACAGCCAAATGGAATAAATTCGATGACGAATAAACGGAAATATTAAGTTGGTATTTGCCACTGTCACATGACACTCCCTATATATATTTTTTAAATGCCTATTTAAATATACAAATCCACGTGTCCAAGCATTTTTTTAACGCGCCCTCATTCATTCGTTTTCGAATTTATTCATTCAGGCTGTTCCACACTGTATATTATACCATACTCTTGTTCTTAAAATACATACATATATTATTTAATCTCCAACACTCTTCCTGTTCCATTCTCACCCGAAAGAAAAAGGACATTTTTGATTACTGCAAATTGAATTTGGCTAAAATATTATATGGTATCCACCAAAAAAGGTAATCAGTTTGCCACACTTGAAACAACTAAATAAAATAATAATTTAACTAGGTGCATAAACACAATAATTCACAAAATTGAAAAAATAAAAAATCTCACATCTGTATCTCAACTTTGATTGCTCAACCATTTGAGTTAGTTGCCTTGTAAACAAAAGGAAATGACAGACAAGGAACAGAATAAAACAAACCAATTCACTAAACGTTCACAATAAACAAGTATCCTTTTTACAACGGAAACTCTAACTTTCAAATTCTAATATTAAAAATAGATTGAGTATATTGTGTATTTAATTTTAATCTATCAGATTCGATCCTACATAAAAGTAGCTTAATGTGTGACTGTTTTAACATAGAAAATGGAATAGATTGTATATTTAGAATTGTTTTTTTCAATTGTTATGACTAGTCTTTATAACAGAAAATCTTTGATTTCTTACCATTCGCTGGTGAATGGTAATCGAAAAAAAAAACCCTGAAAAAATCGAGGAAAAAGTTTTCCATCAAAAATAAACTTGGAAAAAATAGATTTGGGAAAAATGGACTGAGAAAAAATAAACCCGACACAGTCCGTTCGATTCCAATTTGAGGTATTCGACGCAGTATTTAAAACACAAAATAGTATTTTTTAGAATAAAATTGAATATACTGTAAAATACTTTCACCACCCTGTAATAATTTTGCCTTAGCCTAGCGTTGAAAACTTTTCCCACTAAGCCGTTTTGACCTCGGTTTTGACAAATAAAAAACGAAAAAGTTGTAAGAATGTGATTTTTAACACCCTTTAACACCATGCAAATACTCCCTCAACACTCAGAAAATTCCCAGCAAAGCGTTCTTTCCTAAACTTTTTTTGACTAAGGCAAGTAGAATTTTCACTGTGGTAATAAAACTGATTAACTGAGTTAGTAAAATCAACTTTTCTATTATCTCTGTACAGAAACTATGAGATACCTACTTATTAAAAATACAAAACATTATTTCCTATACCAGGAATTTTCACGTTTAGTAAAATAGCATTTTTCTTCGCTAAAACAGAAGAGAAAACCCTTGGTCTAGTAGATATTTATTTGAAATTTGAATGTCCGTTATTTACAACAGTCATCGTTTGACCAATCATTCATGGATCGGCAATTTGTAAAGGAGTGCGATAATTGGATATGCGCGAGAACTACACGCAGCAACGGCATTGTTATAATCATTTTCATAAAATACTTCAACCTAGAATTGTAACTGGGATTGGATAGAGTGTTTTATGTTACGATGCGGCCAAACTGCAGAGGGCACTGATCATCAACAATCGTAATGTCAAGATGTCAAAATGGAAGGAAAAATAAACAAACCACGTAAAAAACTTTGTTGTGTTCCGTTTTGCTGAGACAAATCGAGTGCGAGGTGTGTTAACATCGGTTTCCAAAACGTGAACCTTAGTGTTTGACTCCTAGCTGAGAAATAACATTAATGTGAAGTTACACTGCATGCCTTCCAAAACAAATATACCAAAATTACACTTTAGTGATGACTGTAAAGTACCAGGGAAAAGAGGCTGAAAAGCAAAGATGTTCTCACTTTATTCATTCCAAGTAATTACCTAAATTTAATATTAGGTGCAAGTCTATAGGTTAATTAATAATTAGGATTCTCCTTTTATGGTGTAAAAAATTCACCTAATACTATTTCAAGATAGATGATATAAAAATTTCCAAATTTCATGAATACTAACAAGGATTCAACATTTGTTGATCCAATAATGAAAGTAGCCATATCAAATTTTGTTCTAAAAAAACGCTTTCAAAGGAGAAGACACATAGAAATGAGTATAGGTACTTCATAGGTAACCCTCCTTGTTGAAATATTCAGAACTAGATGCCAAACCACATGGATAGAAAAATAACACAAAATACTTATATTTTAATAATGAAAATAGCAGAATATTTGGAAATAATCTAGTTAGGTAGTATGTTGTGTGTTATGTCTAGGTATGTGTGTTAAAAATGATGTTATTATCACTAAATAAATATTGAATTCCCCAAAGTCTTTTTATTTAAAGTATTCGTCGTTCACCATATACTTCACAAAAATTATAAATTGCAAACTTTACCTTCTGCAAAAATGTTGCATTATGTTGCTTTAACTCTTACTTTGCTGCACAAGTTTTTTAGAAATAAATTGACTTTTTACCAAAGGAACACAAAATGCAGCTTTTATGAAAACATATAAATTATAACTGATAGTATTATAGTATTTTACCAAATCTTGCAACAACAAGAGTTTGCCAAATATTCTCTCATGTTCAGCTCTGATGCAAGATTTGGCGAAATATTATCAGTTATAATTTATATATTTATATAAGCAGCTGAATTTTATTTTCTTTATGTAAACAGTCGATTTATTTTTCAAAAAAATAAAATTCTCCATCAATTTTATATTTAAAATTCCCGCTGAATTTTATAGTTCCTGCGGCCAAACTTCAGATGGCAGTTAAAACAGTAGTCACTGCTGACAACATAGGAGTTACAATTCTAGCATGTCATCGTTGGTGGGTGAAGTTAAGACTCCATGTATTTATTAGTCCTAAAATCAGCTCTTCAAGCCAATTAAGAAAATAGGTATCATGTTATCTTGGGTTTTTATTTTAAAAACAGTAAATCGATATCAAAAATCGACCTGTTTCAGCGTTGCATAAAATTCAATCAATACTGCAAAATAACAATAATGAAAAAAAGGCGAATTTAGATCACAATTAAAGTCTTTTCAGGTGCGCAAACGATAAATTCTGTGCAATTACGATTTCCGAGAATTTAACAAAAAACCACGGATTTGCTAGATTTTCAAAATCTAGCTGGCCTACGATCAAAATCTAACTTTTGTTCCACCGAAAAAACGTAGAAATTAAGTACTCCAAAAACTTTGCAGCAGCTTTTTGGTAATGGAAAACGTTCAATAGAAAAAAAATTACACTTGGTAACCTGCATTCGAAAAGGGTTGTCTCCCATTCTATTAAAATATATTTTTCCAACATTTTTTAAAATCCAAAAATTAATGAAAAATATATTTTATTCCATCAAGACAAAAAACGCAGAATACTTTTTAAGAACAAGTTAATAATTAAGGAATACCTAAAGGAACATTTCACGTTAACAAATTAATATTTGAGGCAAGTGAATTTCTGGAGTAAAATGTTTTAGTAAAAATCAAATGAGGACTGTCTACAGAAGTGAGAACAAAAACAAATGAGCCTCTGAAAAAATTTTCTTACTTCCATAGCAAATGGAAATTTTATCGAATAAATTAGCCCAATCGAAAAATGTTGTGGTACGCTCATGATATAAAATTTTTTAAAACAAATTAATCTCTTTCAAAGACATTTCATCGCACTTTCATAGTAAATGGAAATTTTCACAAAAAATTAACCCTTTTCAAAAATTTAATCATACGCCTATGATGGTAGGAAATTTGTCCAAATACATTAACCCTCTGAAAAATGTTTATCGTACGCCCATAGTAAATAAGAATTTAACAATTCAATGATTCCCTTTCACAAACTCCATCTTACGTACACGGTAGATAGAAATGTATGCAAATAAATATTTCCCTTTTAAAAAGTGTATGGTACTCCCATGGTAAATGAAAAGGTCCACAAAAAAATGAACCCTTTCCAAAAATTTTGTCATACACCTATATTGTGTGTTGCATAACATGGAAAACCTGACGATAAAGCGAGATCAATGTTTTTTCTCCACCCAAAATATTCAAGGCGCCTTTTCACTACAAAAATTCATAAAAGTGTGTAATGTAATTTCAAGCATCTCCCTCCAAATGGCGATCACAAATGTTCTGGTCTGTTTTCATTAGGCATTTGCCATATAAAAACCAATTCCTCTATTGTTTCCAATTCAAACACCTGTACAGCAAGTTTAGTTTTTTAACAAGAGAAATGAGATTCAGACAAAAAAAGCAAACATTGCAGACGTACCGTGATATATATTTAAATTTCCAAAGGAAAATGTTATTTCCTGTTGAAATGTTCCAAAAAGATGGATGTTGGCTTTAAGCGTTTCAGTAATACGCCTCTGCATATAATAAAATGACTTTCAACTCAAATGTAAAATCAAATGGTTATTACCTACAAAAATTATTTGACAGCTTTTCTGTGAGCTATTGCCAAAATAATAATTTATCTACGGTCACGTTTCAGTTTGAAAAACGTAGTGTTTCATTAGTAATGTTATCTAACATCATCAGTAACCAAAATTTAGTTTATAATTATTATTTCGGAATATAAATATAAAAAGCTTTTTAGACGGCGCGTAACGCATACATTAATTTTTCTTTCCAAACAACTTTTAAAAAATTTGTTAAAAGATTGATAGGTTGTCATTTGAAAAAAAAACCAAATGTTTCCCATCCATGTGTGAATCAATTGACATACTGAAATAATAGGAAATTGAATTTAGAAATTGACAGGTAGGAATCTTCTTAATTTTTTCAAAATAAAATTTGATACTCCTGTAACATAATAGTATATTATTAAACGAGCAATTTATGATAGCCATAATTCACGATGGGTGACGTTTGCGTCACGAGCCGCAAGTCACCCAAGTGAATTATGGCCATAAATTGCGAGTAGAATACTATACTTTGTCCACGATACTTAATTTATTTATTAAAATAAAAGTCAGTAGCGATTTGGCAAATTACTAACCTCAAAATGTTGTGGCAGCTACTTCAAATAATTTGACATATATAGAGATGGGCGATACTGTAGAAAGTATCAATACAACGTACCGTTATAAATATATTGTTTTGAAATACTTAATATTAAAAAATATCGTTATGAAAAGTATCAATACTAGAAATTACAATATTTTATAGATACGATTTATGTCAGAAACAAATTTCCTGAACAAAATACACAGATTTAATAGTTTATTTCATATTGTACCCCCATCTCTAGTCGTGAATTATGGTTCATAATACACTACAGTGTATTATGAACCATAATTCACGACAGTTGATATATGGGTACCATATACCTTTAGTTAGGAGGTAAAATATTGACTTATTATTAGGTGGTCGTGGACAAAGATTAATATTTAACGAACAAAATGTATATGGTGAAAAGGTATAAGATGATTAATATATAATTTTAAGATATAATTTTTGCATACCTTTTTTCTTTAAAAATATGTAAAATTTAATTTATTACCTTCTATTTATTATTTACAACCTTAACTCTTACCAAAGATTGAAAAAAAAATTCTGATTAAATATTTATATTTTTTTCCGCGAATCAGAATGTAGGTTTTCCGTCGTGCAGCAGAGTCGCGCGATGGGGAACACATACTTATGCCCAATTTCACCAACCATTTCCTAAAGTTAGGTAATAAATACCTAAATAAGATTTTGGAATTGCTAAATTAAATTTTCGTTTTACCGCGCGATAAGAATTACTTGAGAGTGACAATATTGGGTATTTTCTATCATGTTTAGGCGTTTCTTAGCGCATGGTAAAACGTAATAGTATATTATATTATAAGGATTAAACTCGGGATTAAAAGTGCATATTTTTTTTACAAGTAATATTTGCTGATTAATCTTTTAGATTAGGTGCATTCCCATTGTTAAATAAAAAAAAAATATTTGCAGTTGCGAGGCGGATATTGTTGGTATGGTGTTGGTATTGTTGGTAAATATTGTCAAGTAGACGTCAGTAGACGTACTAATCATATAATTTTTGTAGTAGTTTTTACGCTGCTTTCAAAATGAATCCCGAACACGATAAAAATATACCTGCGGATATATTGGAAAGTGCCGAAGCAGTATATCTAAATCTTTTGCCACCCAAATCTCGCCAAGTTTATGAACTTGCATATCAGCGATTCATGAGTTTAACGAAGACCGTCAAGCCATCCACTCTTTGGTCACAGTATTCAATGTTGCGATCCACACTGGATATCAAAAATGGTGTGGATATTAGGAAATATTCAAAATTACGTTCATTGTTAAAAATGCAAAGTGATGAATATATACCTAAAAAGTTTTTACAAAGGAGGAAGTGGATCGGTTCCTGGATATGGCACCTGATAATGTATATTTGATGATAAAGGTTGTTCTAGTATTAGGAATTGGAGGTGCTATGCGTTGTGACGAACTAGTTCATTTGTTAATTGATGACATTGAAGATATGGACTCGGTCCTGGGGTGCGATTTTCGAAACCATTCGGGAGTAAATCGTATACGAAAAATGGCCATTTTCGTATGAAATTTAAATAACCTAATTTTCGACATGCTCAAGAGGTAATCGTATACGAACACTTTCGTATGGCTTGTTTCGAGTGGGTTTATTCCATTTGAATTAATATTTTCGTGTACGGAAAGTGTAAATTCACATAGCCTAGATTGAAAATATTTGTATTTGGCATGTCATTAATTTGGATAATAAATGATATAATCAGTTATAATATGGCAGGTTTTGATGATTTAATTCATTTAAACTTCATTAACGCTATACAGGAAGCAGAAATATTGTCACATTTTTTTATTAAGAGCAGCACTGGAACTTGAATCTCCCATTTTTTAACAACAAACAATAATAAAGGAAAAATGCTAAATAAATAATATCAAGAGCCAGTTTGGGCTCACTATACTTGATACAGTAGTTGGTATATTCTTTGCATAGAACGGTTAGAACTGCATAGATAAGGTATATTCTTTGCTTCTCAAATGTCACAAGTGACAAGACCATACGATTATGCGGTGTTGCCGGCTGCTAAATTCTTCGTGTACGAACGTTTATCCGAATGGTGTTGAAAAATACACATTTAGCACCGTATACGAAAAAATTCATGTGGTGCATAATATTCGCATAATATTCGTGTGAACTCGAAAATCACACCCCTGGTCGTAAAAATTTTGCAGACAAAAAACAAGAAACCTCGTTTGTTTACCATTATAGGCGATAATTATTTGCGTTTATTTCGAAAATTTGTTGCACTACGGCCATCAAATATACAAGAAGGTCGTTTATTTTTGAAGTATCTTAATGGGAAGTGTCAAATAATTTTCTAAGTTAGAAAATTGGAAGGAGTATACTGGACATTCGCTAAGAAGAACATTAGATCTGCTACACTGCTTATTGATGGTGGCGGTGACCTCACTTGTCTTAAAAGACATGGAGGTTGGAAATCGAGTACGGTAGCAGAAGGATATATTAAAGAATCACGTATCAACAAAGAGAATACTGCCAGAAAAATATTGCAACCTGACAAAGAAGGTACAAGTACCTTTTCTGATAGTTCCTCGAATGTTTCATCAACAGTTGCGGAGAATATTTTGAGTTGTTCTAACATTAATGAAAATCTTTTGAATTGTTCTAAAATTGTTAGTGATAATTTCAGTGGTGCTTTGAATTTTGGCAATAATTGTTCCAATTGTACATTCAATATCACTATAAATAACAAATAAATACCTATATATAGTTGCCCAATTAGTTTGTTTTAGTTTGTAAGAGACAATGTTTTTTCTCCAAATTTCAATTGGGAGCTAGGATTATAAGTAGCGTTTTTGATCCTAGGATTAAAAGTGTTGCCAAGCAACGAGCAAATTTTTGTACGGTAAGGGAATTGATGGCTTTTGCATCTGAAAATAGTACAAAAATGTCAACATTTTTTGATGGTTAGAGAAAAATTCTATTTTGTGATTCCAAAATCTGATTTAGGTATTACCTAACTTTAGGAAATGGTTGGTGAAATTGGGCATTAGTTTACCGAATTTTTTCAGGACAAACCATTGATCGGACGGAAAAAACGCATGAGACCCTTTTTATTGCAAAACACTTCCTCTACACGGTGGTATTTTTTATTTTCCTCTAACTTCGTCCTAGCACGAAATAAAATATTGAAGAATTTCAAAAAAAAAGTTTGTTGTTTTTTTATAATTTGGGAAATCTATAGACTGGTAAACTTTTTTTCATATCTATCCACATACTTTAAAGTTATAAAAAAAATCAGTCGTATTGCTAATTACTTGTACTTTTGGTCTAAAATAACCCGACTGGCCTATACTTTAGCTTTTCCACACTATTAATATAATAGTTTCTAACAGAAAATGTTCCAATACAAGCGTAGAAACAAAACCTCTAAAAGTTCACGTAAATTCACTTATTTTTTTACAAATCACCCCTAAAACATACTATTAGAGGGTTTTTTCCAATTTTTTCGTTACTCGTAGTACTAAGTTCTTGTAGCGATTTATTTGATCTTTGACAATGTACAAAGTTTCATTCATACATGAGTGAATGTTTATAAACAGTATGTCAATTTGAAGGTTTCTGTAATTCTGCATTTCTCAAAATCACAAAAATTATACGAGTTATACACTCGGTTATACATATTTTGAAAACAAAAATATTCATACACAAAAAAGTAACAACAAACGCGTTTTATTAACAATATTTCCAAAAAAAGCCTCTAGACTCTACCTCGTGGTTGGTGGGGAAAAGAGTCAATAATTAATTATTAATAATATTGCAAAATTTGTAATTAAAAAAGTTGTCATAACAAAATAAAAAACAATAACTGATGACATATTATTAGTACACACGTATAATATAGGCACAGTATATGAACGAACCAGTATGTTATCTCGTGACGTCACACTGCCGAGCTCTCTGTGACCTACAGCGTCGTTCGGATGACTATATCATCCGGCGGCCAGTGCTGTGCTACGATCCAACCAAAGTGCAAGTGGTGAATTTGCGAATAAAATTATTTATTACAGCTTATATTTTTTTCGGTATTATTTTAATAGTTTATAAGCATTGTTTTCAATGGATACCATTAAAAAGAAGAAATCGGGTAGTGTGTGTGTAGTTCGTGGATGTAACAATAAATATTATAATTGTGATGGAAAATTATACTTTTTTCCAAAGGATTCAGAAAGGTGAGAAACTGTTAGTATAATACTTTATTATTTGATCTTCATATTACATTTATGAGCCTTAGTTTCATGCATTGATTTAATTTGTTGTTTTTGTTTCAGAGCGGAAGTTTGGCTCGAAGCATGCGATAGGCCTGACTTGATGCCAAAAATAGAAACTATACAATAGTAGTCATCGTTTATGTGGTGCTTATTTTGAACCAGACATGATCATGCAACATCATCAAAGAAAACTTCTTTTAAAAAAGGCTATTCCAATTCCAATTTTGTTGTTATTTATTCAAAAAATGTTCGGAAATTCATACATGCAGCGTATGTGAGACGTATTCACAAGCGTATCAGAATTTAGACGATTCGTCTTTATACAGTTACCTTAGAGCTTATGAAAATACGAATAAGTATACTTTTGGAAACGTGAATATGCCGCATGAAAATTTTGTACAATACATCTTATAAGGAACATTATTCCAAATGAATTTTGAGAAAGTTGCTACGGAATATAATATTGTTGAATCACTTATAAATATTAGTCAAACAACAGAGTTTGTACATCCTTGTGTTGATTTTCCAATAAAATATTTAATAAAACTTTTCTTCAGGGTACGACTATAGTACACATTAAAATTTGTCAATCAAAATTTTAAAAATCATAACAAAATGAAAATTGTAATATGGAAAAACCAATAAATATTTTGTATAAGACTATTGTTTTATTAACTCATCAGTGTACTGTTCTACAATATTTAAGAAAAAACATTTAACACGTTCAATCATTTTAAAACGTATGCACCTACGCCTATGGTAAAATGAATCGTAAAACGATCCGTTCAAGGTTATCAAAAGCTTTGGCAATTTATGAGAGATATACTACTGGTTCGTTCATATAGTGTGATATAGGTATAGCTAAGAGTACTTAAAAATAGTACACCCCTATAAAGTTAGCAGAGCCACTTGCAAATAAATCGATGAAACCTATTCCAATAATTGTCGAGAATTTGTCGTGAACGTAAAAAATTTGTCGCGCTCTTAGTTTTTTTTATAGGGGGTGGCTCTGCTAACTTAATATTAAGTTAGCAGTGCCACCCATAAATAAATATCAAAAAGCATCAAAATTATTACGAATAATTGTCGAGCAATTGTCGAAATCCATCTGACGTGAAAAAAATGCAAAAAATCTATTCCTTCTAGCATATATATACCTTTTTCTTGGAAA
>CAJUYH010004958.1:0-24998 GCA_910591685.1 Galerucella tenella | reverse complement strand
AAAAAAAAAACAAGAATATTCAGAAATATAAATTAATTTCTAGATTATGTTACTGGATTCAAGCGATGATGAACATGAATATCATACACCAGATTTTAATGAACAACATTATCCACGTATTAGAATAACAAATGTTACACCAAGTAGCAGGTCGTCAACATCGAATTCCGTGGTTTTTGGGTCGATTTCTCGGGAAGTTCTCAAAGTGTGGAGACAATTACCTCAAGAAGTCCGATTGGATCCGAGTCTTTCACAGATCCAACGTGAATATCACCGATTATCGTCAAATTCAGAACAAAGTGAGATACAAAATCAATCACCATCCAACAATTGTCTCGTATTGAATATGTCCTTGACCACACAACGTTCAATTTTGAAGTAAGTTTAATCAAATTCGTGTATCATGAGAGTGATTAAGGATAGTATTTTTCCTCATAACAGTGATCCTGATCATGGATCTGGAGTGGATGAGAAGGTATCAGATGTTAATGATGCGAATATTTATTATCGCCGTCATAATCAACTGTATCGTTACATCAAATTACTTTTACTCACATGTTCTTGGATAATGTTCACTGTGAGTATCTCCAAGTAAATATAGTAACGTTAAATGTTGTGAAAAAAATAGTTTGTTCATTTGCTTTTTCGTTTTATTTATTCTCAGTTAATATTGATGATCAAGAGTGAAAATACAGCTATGATGCATGAAATAGCTGTGCCTAGCTGTCAAGAACGCAGTATCCTTTTTGTCATAATTCAAATATTTACTTTTAGTCAAGCACTATCTATTTTATTCTCAAGTATATATATGTAAGCACTTTTCGCTTTTTTTTTTATTGTATTTCTTTAACTGTACACTTCAGATCACGTGATATTGGGATCACCGATGACTAGTACTGTGTTGTTGGTACTTGAGGGTCCTTTACTTCATGTTAATTCAAGTGACGTAAATTTGACAATGAATCATCTGATTATCTGGCTTGAAATCTTTGAGAAAGGCAATGAAACGCTTGTTCAAGTAAAATTTCGTAGCTCATTTATTTATATTCTATTAAATATTCAATTGTTGTTTTTTTTAATATATATATTTTTTTTTTGGTTCTAAGAATTTGACTGAGCCGTGGATAATTCCACTTCTTCCAACAAATTTGATGGATGTTTTACCGCGACAGCAAATCCACAAGACCTTTGAGCTGAAGAATTTGAAACTGAGAAACTCAACAAATAATGTAATTTCCATGAATCTCAGAACAAATTTACAAACAGGATTTCTAATATTCATTGCTTACGATTTATCGCCGATCGACAATAAAGCTGGAGTTATATTTGCCACATTAATACTTTTAGGACTGTATATTCTCATTATTTTTGAGGTCATTCATCGTGCACTTGCTGCTATGTTGGCATCTACAATGTCAATTGCCGTTTTGGCAATTTTGAATGAGGTATAAAATAAATTTGATCTTCTTTTATTTGATGCTTCAATAGATAGAACGAAATAAACATTATTCATCTTCTTACAATAATATTTCAGCGTCCAACGATGTCCGAATTGATTTCATGGATTGATGTTGATACAATTCTTCTTCTCTTCTCTATGATGCTTCTCGTTGCAATATTCGCAGAGACTGGAATTTTCGATTATTTAGCTGTTTACGCATACAAGGTATTTTCGTTTGTTATTGATTGCCGTTTTTCCGTATATATTGGAGAATTATAAAAATTATTGGATTAGCTTTAAAGATATTCGTAATGAAATTTGCGGATGCCAATTAAAGTGTGATATTTGAAGGTTGAATTATTTAGTAATTAATTTGAAATTTAATTATTTATCTTAGATAACTGGTGGAAAGACTTGGCCATTAATAAACACTCTTTGTTTCTTTACCGCATTTATGTCTTCATTCTTGGACAACGTTACAATAGTATTGCTAATGACACCAGTGACAATAAGACTGTGTGAAGTTATGGAGATGAATCCAGTCCCAATATTAACAGCTATGCTTATTTATTCTAATATTGGTGGAGCATTAACACCTGTTGGCGATCCACCCAATGTTATAATCACTACCAATCAGGATGTGATTAATGCTGTGAGATTAAAATTAAAAATTTTTAATATTCAATGACATATTAAAATTATATATTCAATTATAAAATTGCTTGATTTCATATTATTTAAGGGCGTGAGCTTCAGCTCATTTGTTTTGCATATGAGTATTGGTGTTGCAATAGCATTTGCTGTTGCATACGCTCATTTGAGATTTATCTTTCGTGATGCGACAATTTTATGTTTCGATGAGCCACAAGATATTCAGGATTTGCGCCATGAAATAGTTATTTGGCAGCGTGCCGCAGATAGCTTGTCAATATACAGTAAAGATGAGGATATGGTGCGCATAACATTATTGAAAAAGGTCCACAAATTAACAACATCATTGACAAAAAAATTACAAACTGGCAGTGTCGCATTGGCAAAGTATAAAACTACACTTGAAGAATTGCAAGAGAAAGTAAAAAATATAGATAATCATAATATTAATAATTTTAATAGCGTATTATGATAAATAATTTTTCATGTTCCAATATTTTTCTAGTATCCTATAAGAGACAAATGGTTATTGATAAAATGCAGCATTGCATTGATTTTTGTCATCACGTTATTTTTCATTCATAATTTTCCAAATATAAATTTATCACTGGGTTGGACTGCCTTGCTTGGTGTTCTTCTTCTTCTTGTTCTCGCTGATGCCAAAGATTTGGACGGAATTTTGGCGCGTGTCGAGTGGAGCACTTTGATATTCTTCGCGGCCTTGTTCATACTCATGGAGGTCAGTATAATAATAAATAAATGAAAAAAACCGAAAATTTCGTGTGTCGATATTGCTATTGACCCCTAACTTGAACTAAGAAAGAAGAAAAACGGGCTATCAATAATATCCTTAACGAATCATTTTAATTGCTGAATTTTGGTTGAATTTATTATAATGAAACCACGACTCTTTAAAAATTAAATGAAAGAAAAATATAATTTGTATATTGTGATAATAATAATAAGAGAATAATTCATCATTATTAGATATGATGATAATATTCATCATTTGTTTCAAATTTGAATTGAGAGAACTTTTGTCATTCACTAACTCTTTCATATTGCATATTTTATAATTGATTTTATATATTATCTATTATTATAGAATTGTTTAAAATAGAAATGATAAAATATATAAATTAATTAGCACGACCCAGATTCAATGCAAGAATAACACAGAACATTGTTGAGCGTTTTATAATCATAAACAATCACGGACAATAGACGGACATGAATTTATATATTTATATTCATAATTAATAAAAAAACTTACGAAAATTCAGTATTTTCCAATGCATTTCTACGTTGGAAATCATTTTTAGTGTTCACAAATATTTTTACTTTTCGTCACGTAATCATGAAAAAATTTTGCAACCGTCAGAAATTTGACCTCGAGTCATTTTTAAATATCTCAACATTTTCAAGGTTTCCATATCGAGAAAACATGATATTTAGTTTGTGGGACGTGCGCGCGTGTGCATATGTCTGTAAATTATGAGCCACGTAATCTAGAGAGTGGCTAGACCGACAACATTGATATCTCGTACATAGTAATGTAAGTCAACATTGGGGGAACGATAAATTATCATGTTTCGTTGAGATTCCTTTTCGGGTTACAATCGGAAACTATATTCATATCATTATTGAGTGATATGTACGCTACTATACTAATGTGATGAAAATTGTCGAGCAAGTCTACTAATGGCCTACATGTTTATTTAATGTTGGCATATTATTCTGAATCAAGACTCCAGTATTGTCCTTAGTTTCAGCACAAATCATCTTTGAACAATTACTTCCCATTTAACTGAACCCATCAGAATATAATAAATATTCATTAATTGATACAGGCACTTTCACGTATGGGCTTAATTGCGTGGATCGGTAAACAAACCGAGTGGATTATCCTGTCCGTGAATAAGGAGTCAAGACTTGCCGTTGCAATCTTATTGATTCTTTGGGTTTCCGCATTTGCTAGTGCATTTGTCGATAATGTTCCATTGGCAACAATGATGGTGAGAATAGCAACAAATTTATCAAAAAATGACGGACTTAATCTACCACTTCAACCACTAATTTGGGCCTTGACATTTGGTGCTTGCATGGGAGGTAAAATAATCAGAATATTTACTAAATATATAAACAAAAAAATTTTTTATCGTTGTAGATATACATCGGCATTTGAGATTAAAAATTTTCGAATAAGATTCGCCTCTTCTCGATCATTCGGCGAATCTCTTCATCTACTCAGCTCTTTGTCATAATATATATATATATATATATATGTAAATATATAGGATCATTAATTAATAAATCAACGTACAATTATTTTACCAGGGAATGCAACTTTAATAGGAGCAACTGCCAATGTAGTTTGCGCTGGTGTCGCTGAGCAACATGGATATCGATTTACATTTATGCAATTTTTCAGGTAATGTTTAGCCTTTCAATTCTTTAATGTATTAATTATAATATTTAAACTGAATTTATAGGACAGATATTATTGATAAATGATAAATTATCATGCTGATGTAAAGCCGTTCGCTCAAAATTTCATTGATTATCGATATTTTTTAATACTTCTGAAAATATTGTTGGAAGCTAAAATGAAAAATAATCTACCGTATCTTTCAATTTTATACACATAATGAACAATATCGCAATAAATATTGAAGATTTTCCTAAACTTGTGAATAAACTACCAAGCAACATTATCGATATGCTTTGCATTAGACTGTGACTGTAGCAAAAAAATTTTTTTTTTGCTACAGCCACATTCTTGGCTAAATATAATGTTAATTTTATATTTTTGTTTATTCAGAGTGGGATTCCCAATTATGATCAGTACTACGGCAACAGCAAGTGTTTATCTTGTCATCGCTCATGTAGCATATAACTGGCATTGACGTCCAATTAACATGAATCGCTCACATGTTTTGTACAAAAGCTAATTACACCTGTATATTTATATATACATTTAATTCGTATGTATCAGCGTAAAATTGTTTTACAGTATTTAAAATCATGGAGTATTCTTTACTTGAACATTTTCAAGTACTATATATAAATAGTTTATGTGAAAAAACAGATGTGCTTTACAATTTGCACATGTAAAAATAAAACGAAAGATAAAATACATATTTAAATATTAATATGACTATTTTCTTCCGTGTTATACAGAATTCTACTGTGCCAACTATTATATTCTCTATTCTCACCTGAAATCCATTGATAACAAAAGTGAATGTGTTGGTGTAATTTACCTGTAGGTGGCACTACAATGAAAATAGGCATTTAACAATTTAATTGTTATGATGGAAAATTAAAATATTATTTTTTAATATCTATCTAGACACCAGTATATATATATATATATATATATATATATATATAACATCATCCCCCGGAAGAAGACTGACAGACCCCGAAACAACACAGTTTTTCAGGAATGACGATTTAAGATGACGGATGCCTATAATTGCAATGGGAGAAAAACGACATGTGTATGTAAATAAGTGGCCAATTCAAGTGCTTTACTCATGAGCTTTTTCTATTGAGTTATGAAGGTATTCACTGACCTTCTACGCACATAACTCAGAAAGCATATAGTCATTCTTGTTTCGGCGTGACGATATGTATGCTGATTTGATCATGTCATCAGATATTACGTTATACGTATTACGATTGACCAATATTCATAAATATGTATTCGATTTCTTGTTATATATGACTTTCATGAACATATATATTATTGTGCTTCATGTGGGGAATCCTTGACTTCTTGATCGTAACATCACCTTGACATTGTATATGTTTTTGACGTATCTCACCATACATCTAGTTTTATATGCTCGAATGAACGAATATTATCTGATGTATATTACTGACGATAATAAAAAAATAATATGATAATCAAATATATTTGATATGTATTTATTAGCAATCTGGCCGTGAAAATTTTTGCATATTTTCAATTAATTTCACATAATTTTATCATTCCTCTATACATATGTTATTATTTCTTCGCGAATTATATGATGTAATCACTTTTTTCTGATTTCATTTCTTAGCATTGACGTTGATACACATATTTATTGTCGCACGAGATTCATAAAGAGCTACAACATGAAATTCATAAATATTACAGACAGGAAAATAACATATTGTCAATTTATTCATATTTAATTAATAATGTAATAGTCGTATTCTCATATGCTGATCGATCTAGAAACATCTATGAAGTCTCTATACCAAAGATCAATAATGACGCGATATGTTTTCTTTTTTTGTCAAAGATGTTAACGTACGATCATAAATTATTGCAGAGATTTTTTTTACACTCAATAATGAAAATGATATATTGTGATATTTTTATTGTAGAATGACATAAGAAATGATTTTCAATATCACTGGGATTTTAATGCTTCTAAGAATTCATTGAGAAAACAATGACAAAGTGAAAACAATAAAATGCCATTGACAGGAAATTTTTAGATGAATACACGAGTTCATGTAAATGATGAAAGATCAAATCCAGCGATTTGTATTGCTTGCATGTGTGAATATGACATGTTTTTTCCACTTTATACAATGACGATTAAAAGTAAACTAATGGAAACTAACTCTATAAAAACGATATGGACGCGCATCTTGTTTTTTTTTTTTTTTTTTTTTGATATGCAAGATTATGTTTCTCAAAACATACATCAAGGTCTTTGGCATTATATACGTGACGACAATATACATTAATTACATGTCACCAACATGTCATAAATATATATAACGAAAACATCTAGCGTAATTAATAGTGAAATATCCTCGGCAAAGTTCTACACATTATTTCTCAGAAAAGAATTGAAAACAACATTGCGCGAACAAAAAATGAAACATTGTTTCGTTTAAATTGAAAAGAATTCGTAAATGCAAAATTTTCTGCTTATACATATATATCTGAATAGATGTATAGAAATAATTTGGACGATGAGCGAGATTTCATTGTGAGCAATTTGTTTTTAAACCTTGGAAGTCAACATTTTTTTTATTCACAAAATTTTTTTATTCACGCAATCATAGAAACTAGTACCAAAGTTTTTTGGGCCACTCTGTTTTCAAATCTCCAGTGTTAAAATTTCAAAGTTCAGAATAATGAATCCAATTATATGAAATCGAACAATATATGCCTCGAAAAAAAAATCAACAATCCTCTACTGACTATTAAGAGAGTTGCAGATATTTCAAGAAACGCATCACTTTTGACTTCCTCTTCATTTACAACAACCAATATATTTATTGAAATACTTATCTTGCATTTTATCTACATTATATATCTTGATCAGTTGAAAAGACTTATATGTAACAAGAATTATTATCTAAACACATTAAAAAGTCTATAACAATTGATTAAATCGATACTAAATTAATTGTCCCACAAAGAAAAAATTGAATTGTTCAATTTAATAAATCCAACTATGAAAATTGGTCATTTATTATATAGATAATAATAAATATAATTGATTTTGTGTAGAACTTTACAGTTGCCGGTAAAATTCATGAAGTCTGTCAAATTTAGAATTTCCACGATCAAACATAATATCAAAAATTTAATTTAACTAATGCATTCATAATTATCAACAGTGAAATTATATTGTGGAAGAATTGTGCATTACTGAAGACTGTTTTTAATTCAATGACGTTGTTCCTTTGCGAAAAATATTATGTTCACCATGATGAGTCTCTCTGTATCTCCATTTAACAATATAAATATTTGAAAGATGTTCTCTTAAAAATTACATTATGATCTAATTATTAGGAAATAGCGACACAAGCTTCTTTATAACCATATTTTCACGTTTTTGATATTATGAATTTAATGAATTAACGAACGTTGATGATCTCTCATTAGCGTTATAACGTGAGTCCCTAAGGCCTAGCAAAGTTCACATCTCTATTTACTGCTCTAACGACTGATGAGTCAGACTCAATTTAATATGTTCTGTGAAGGTCATCTAATCAGCAATTGCTACAAAAAGCCAAATATGTAGATTGCATAATTTTAGGAGAAGTCAATGAAAAAAATCTTTAAAAAGCAAACACATATTATTGAGTATGAGATTAATTAAGTAAAAAGTGAATAATTTCTATTGATCATAATAGAAGTATAACCAATAGAAGTAATGTATTGAATGATTTAGCAGACACTGCTTCAGTGATGTAATCGATGGTAAATTCGAATACTCTAAAAAATATGTCAAGACTACTCTTTGTAATGTGATAGAGTAAAAATGTAAACGACTCGTATTGACGTCAAATGCAATTTTTGTCTTTTATTGTATCTCGAATGACGTTATTAACATTATTTAGATACCTTTGACGACTTGTATTATATTGCAACAGCTAAAAAAAAAAGATTGTGTTGTATTGTATAATTTGTTTGTTTTTTTTTTTTCTGCATTGTTTGAAGATGCTGTGAGAATAATTAGAACGAATTTCACGGATTCATAATATAGCGTTTACGGTTGCGTTCTGAGATTCCTCATTCACTATACAGAATGGATAGTAGCACTCTAAATTAGTTTGAACTCTATGGACCGAAACGCTTCAAGGACAATTTTTTCGTGCAATCCAACGAATGAATACAGCAACGCGGATAATTATTTTAGATAAATAACTCTATATATATTTGTATTTTTTTTTATTTTTGAGTTGAATTCAGAGTAAATATTATTTGTTTTTAACCAGAGAAGAGATGAAATGTAGATATTGAATCGTGGGATATATATTATAGCAACAGTGTTTTTTGATGAATACATTTGGGATATCCTTCGGTTTCAATGTCATGATTTTTCATGATGTACTCATTATAGAAATATTGTACAATTGATTTAGACACCTCACATTTGTGATGGGATAATTTATGTTGAACATAAATAGACGGATGAACTGACAACGTTGAAAAATAACTGTTCAAAGTTGAATTTGAATTCATTTCAATTATATTTCTAATTTTCATACATGAAAAATAAATGTAAAAAAATCTACTCAATATATCACGTAACAAAAATCAAAGAAAAAAATCCATATATAGTGTGTCACTATGTACACACGAGTTAAAACCCATGAATATATTTACTGATTCATAATTAATGACATAAATTGAGAATTGATGATCGTGTTATTGACACCACACACTATCATAGGTGATTGAATCAAACAAAATCTCTTCTTCTATGAATTACAAATAATATACAATCATGAAAAAAACCCATTCGAATTTATCAATACTCACAAAAAGATGTAAATAAAAAAAAATAATTATGTATATTAGATACGCAAATATAAAGATGCTTTAGGCCAATGGAAAAACCAGATTTCAATAGTACAAAAATGGTGATATTAAGCCGACACGTGGGATAGAGAAAGAATAAATATTGGATTCACAATGAAATCATAGGAATTCATTCACTTTGATTCTAATAAAGTAGATAAAAATCAATGAAAATTTAAAATACATTAATTAATCGTATAAATTACTGGTGATAATAGCGGTTGACATTCAGCGATATCGCTTAAGTATTTGTGTAGTTATCTTCTAGATAAAGGAATATACATGTGCTTGTTGCGGATATGTCATGAAAGAGCTACCAATAGAAAATAGCGTGTGTATATATATATACATGTATATGTATACATGTCAATGTATATAAATGGGAATGATGGGGCCAAGTTACTGTTATAATCACAGGTATAAAGTTGCCTGACGTAAGGCACTAATATTATTGCTATATTTCTTTTGAGCGAGAGTGGATGATGTTATTCACAAAAACATATTTTACGATCGTATTATCAATTAGGAACGTCACATGCGAAAAATTCTCAATCGAAATAAGAGAAAATTATTCTTTTTACTCGATTAAATTGTATGTTAAATGTTTTTTCTACTATTTATTTATATAACGTATTTCAATCAAACAATTTTGTCTTGGTTCCTAAAACAAAAATAAAATTTTTGTTTTGATATGGGAAAATACGTTGAGTTAATATTATAGCTTATTGAATTACACAACAGTTGTATAATAAAGTGCTATAATAGGAATGTTTCAATGGAAAATTCAAAGGAATAAATGGATATGATTAAAATTATTTTATTAATAAATTTGAAAAAAAAATACGTAACATTGTTTTTATTCTAATTACTAATTATATATAATTGAATATTCAAATGAAAGGTGGCGGTTAATAAGATATAATTATATGTTTGATTAAAGTTGTCATTGTTGTTATGAATATATTGAAATACATTTTTATAGATAGAAGTGGGATGAATATGTTTTGTTTTGTAGTGAAAGGTATATAACTGTGTGACCCCTCTCAACAAAAAATAATAAACCAACCCAATTCGTATATTCTCTATACAATAATGTTCCCAGGCATGTTTTATCCATTACTTTTTTTGCATATTTTCAACTCTCGATTGAGTGGCGCGTACATGCCATATACACGATCAACCGTAAAACTAACCACACCGAACGAAGAAAATACCATCAATTTATATGTATAGAAGAGAGGGAACGAGGCAAGTAGCACGTTTATGACATCGAGTGGGATGCAGTTAAATATAAAAAAATTCACCTATCATAATATGTAGCCACTATGAAAAATGTATAACGAACAACAAAAAAAATATTAAAAATTATTTAGCTCAACCTGTTTTGTCGTCATTGTGAATATTTTATTTGTCTCTTATTTCAACTTTCTCACTCATTTCTTTTCTGATGATATGCAAACAATATAAATAATATTTTTGTATTCTCCATTCACTCGTTGATATTTCAATTATTATAGGATACGAGCCGTAAAATTTATACAGTTGTACAAATTAAAAAACAAGAAAATATTTAATTTCATTTAATATTACGAAAAAATTTTATTTCATTCATTTTTTACTGTCAGGCTCTTTTCAATTCCAATTTCTTATTTAGGCTGATGCATAATTTTTTCTTGTTCCTCTCTGTTAACATATATATATACACACACACACACACACACACACACACACACATAACATTAGATTTATTGCAATTGAAATGATTCACTGTATAATGTAAATCTTATATTTCTTATCACTTTTCCATATCGATCAATAAATATTATAAAAAGTTGTATGCATGAGGACAACGATTTTCCATCGTACAAATGTGCAGCAGACCATGAGCTCTCGCATGCATATGAAGAAAAAAAAAAAGACATTACCGTATATGGTATATACAGAATACAAGAGGAAAAAATAACAGCCTTCAATAGAAGATATTACATAAAATTTCAACGAATCACGCAATATTACACAATCTTATTACAATTTAATCTCAGTAAAGTTAAATTATAAATTTAGTATTTACTATATAGGTGTAGGTATGTATATAAAAAACAAACATATTTTATATACATGCGTAAGTACATGTCTACATAATATATGTATATGCATTGTCTTATCAATATAAATGATGAAGAATAGAATGCAAAGATTGACCCAAGATGGGAACCCTAACGGTGAAATAATAGCTGAGAGTTCAATCGTCTGCGGCCAAAAAAAATGCGTGTGCTCGCGAACGAAAGCATCAAGGTCATGGTTGTGAGGTCAACGCATCATGTTGTTCACATTGATAATGTTTATTTTGAAATGGAAAAAATGACGAAAAAATAAAAGAATAAAGATGAGACGAAAATGGGGTGGGAGTATATATAATAAAAAATTTAATGCACGGCATTATTTTTTATGTGATGTAAAAAAAAAAGCTCTTGTAATTTTATGACTCTTTCTTCGTCATTAGCTGCATATACAGTCAGATAATACACGAAGAAAAATCCTTTAGAAAATTTTATACCTCTCCCCGAAATATACTAAAAAAATGTAATTTAGCCAACACACGATCAGGTCAGTGGACTCTCACATGCAAATTCTCGGCCGACTATTCACCTTACCTCAATTCATATAAATTTATTTTCACTTTTTTATTCATGTGAATTAATTTAAGTTTCACAATAGAATAAGTTGTCTAACATTTATCTATGATTTAATAATTGAATTGATTTATTTATTATTCATGTTATTGAGATTAAATAATGATAAAAACTGTAACTTGCTTCCAAAGTCAAAGATGTTGTTTGTTTTTGTGTCGGGTTTTTTCCCCTTTTTTTTTTCTCGAGTACCAGCAATGTTGATTCCCTTCAAATGTGCGTCCTGAACCTGACGTAGTATTGTGTATAATGTACAGTGTTTTCATCACTTCTTGTTATCGGACATAGATGGCTTCTATTTACGTCTCGATTTATGTTTTTATTGCTGGATGACGTGTATGTGGTCAAAGTATCGCTCGCTTATAGGTGAGCACACGTCGATGGACCGCTTCATTTGTCCGATATCCCTTAAGAGTGTAACAAAGGCGCATTTTTTTTTTTTTTTTTTTTTTTTTCATATTTGAAACATTCTCTAAATTCTATTGAATCTTATTCAAATATTTATTTTAAATCACGCTTTATTAATTCCACACTTAATATACAAAACAACAATTAATTATAATTTTTTGCATTATTTTGTTGATTCAATAAGTTGCAATTAATTTAATTCACTGAATTATTTTTTTGTACATTCCTTCATATTGCAATGGCTTCTTTTGCTTAATTGTTCAATTGAGAAAGTGAATTTATATAAATATGTATATAGTATACAGTGTTTCAAAATTAAAATTAAGAGACTAGGAAACTCATTAAACATTTTAAGTTACTCTTGTGCAAGTGAACAAATACATCTGTGGCTACATTACTTTTTGTTTTTTTTATTCTTTTTTTGCATTTACGTGTCATCACAATTGAGGCATCAAATAATAGATCCGAAACGACGATACATGTATGTATAACTTTTTTATTTTATTCCTCTTTGAAAAATTCTATTGTTTTGTTTGAATTCAAATAATTTTTATGACAGATATTATAATTAATTCATGACTAATCATTGAATTGCCATATTACATTGCGCATTATTATCTTTTCATGATAAACATGTGAACATCAGTCAAGTTATAAAATGTAGACTCGTGAGTAACGTAGATATACGTATAAATTATATCAAATTTCTCGTGCAGGAAATATTACATTATATTAGTTGACGTACTATACCGTACTAATTTCCGTTGAGTATTCTTTATTTTCAAGTTTTTTTTTTCTGTGGTATGAATAACCTGACCCGATTAATTCCACACTTATTCTGGGCAGTTCATTCATTAAAAAAAATTTAGACTCTAAATTATAAAGTGTAAAATATATACATATATATTTATAGTGCTGAATCGTTTTCGTCTGAGAGATTTCAATGCATGGCTCAGACATGCGCATTACATGAATATCAGGTCAATCTCATCAAAAAAAAAAAAAAAATAAGTCCGATTATTTATTCAAGGTGTGAGCTACTACCCTACAAAAATTGTTCCATCGTCATCACAAAACAGTCAATCAATTTATCAACTTTTTCGCTTATAAATATGGGAGAAATAAAAATTTTTGTTTCTCAATTATCATAGTGACATGTACATGAGAAGTAGGATGTCAAACTGAATTTATATACACTGCAATTAATGCTTGAATACTAATGGACAAATTTATTTTCTACTTCCACCTTAACACAATTTTTTTTTTTTGTTTCATTTTCGAATGAATTCAATATTCATTCATTGCTAATGCATCATCGTTATTTTTGTAAAAGCGTCATTGACCATTTCACATGTAAGTTTCGTGCCACTTTCTTCTGTTAATATCTGATACGATGCATAATATTACACGATGCAATAAATCATCAATGGAACGTAAATTTATCCAATTCAACTTTCGCTATAAAACTTTTGAAATATTAACATGGGAGAAACAATGGGGAATTATTATTAACCCTTTCGTTCTGACGGGTGTATATGTACGCCCTCGAAAAGTATACATTCACATACGAAGTTCACAAGCGCTTCGTAACGAAAAGGTTAAATACGTGAATTGAGAATCTTTATTGTTCCAGTTGATTTTGTCGAAAGAGGAATCGAAAGGACTTCGAAGATGAAATGAATCTCGATATTACTTCTAATAAAAATAAATCAAAATGAAATAATTAGTAGTGTCAGAGTGGCATTGATGAAATGTTTTTTTTTATCTTTAGTTGACGCACTTGATCATGATTAGAACGTGTTATAATAGTGGTAGATTGGTAAAGTAAAAAATGTGGGGCAATGACTAAATTGCCTATACTATAAATTTATTGATCAACATAAAAATATGTACGTGTATGTACGCATTACTATAATATGTGCAATATGTATTTCTTCAGCCTTGAAGTAAACTGAATATATAGCTGAGAATTTAGCAACAGGATGTTATAGCAGACCTTGTCTCTCTCGTTTGTTTGGGCCAAAGCAACAAACCAACACTCGTTCTAATATATCTAGATAGTACGCGCGTATATAGTAAACCAACATCACTCCACATGCAATATATATATCTATCTATCTATATATATGAAATAGCATTCGGTGATCACAAATGTGCACATTTCGCTGTCTACATTGCGTAATACACTCGATCGAATGCAAAGCAGAAAGTACATTTGTATAATTATTTATTGCTCCTATATGTATAAATGCATATTGCACTATATAAATATAAGCAATTTTATTCCAAAATATAGAGATGAAAAATTGAATATCAATGGATGCAATGAAAAGGAAACAATATTTTTTTTTCATTTGCTGCAAATTTTTAATTTTCAGTTGACAAAACGATGTCTGTGATCTTTAATATATAACAAATTGAATTGAGATTTACATTGGTGCATTATAATCAATTGATCCGTGAGTGCGATCAATGACAAGGGAAAAAATTGTAAAGCGACGGTTGATGGAAAATTAATGTCAATATTTTGTACAATTCATATTTCATCTTTATATTAGTATTGCTTTTCTCCATTATTATGTTTGTCCATTATCTTTGTGAAATGCTATCACCAAACATGTTTTGCATTCAAAACACAAACGTATATATAGATAAATGTCGAAGATTATTATTATTAAATATATATACATATAAATACATACAAAAAGATATTTTCATAAATATTATAGGTGTGTATACTTTATAAATGAAAAGGTACGACAATTTTTCGTATCTCTTTCTCTTTTTCGCGTTTCTTTCTCTTTTACTCTCCACTCACTTGCTCTCACTTGCTATATACGTGCATCGTTGGTGTATAGCATACACCGGTCATTCCCTACCACTCGGGAGTTCGGTGGCGAGTCGGCAAACCAACCTGACGTTTGTGGGGCCACCGTCAGTGATTGCTACCCGGTGTATCTGCCACACCGTGGTCCACCGCGCGCACGCACCTCATCAATCCCATCTGAGGATTGCTCTTTCCAAAGATAATTAACTTAAATGTCAATTAAATTCCATTAACTTTTTGTTCTGCGTAAAATTAAAAAATATGTACTAACAATAATAACAATATACAAAACTCATCTGCGTAAGACGATAATTTTATCTTTTATATCCTCCTTTCTTATATTTATTGTGGTGAATCACAAAGTAAATTGTGATGTGCTAAATGTATAGACACTTGCATTCATTGCAGTAAATGTTTCATCCGATATTTTTCATTAAATGTAAGTTTTATCACTTTACTTTATATAAAAAATAAATAATTATCTTTATATCTATATGTGAATGCATTTTGTATGATATAAATGGATTGTACTTGGGTTCATAATCACGGAAGCACCGTGACTAATTGTTTTGCACCATAGCGATGGTGTAGATGACCGGCGCGCGTGTAAATAAGTGTAATGTGTGTACTGCTGCGCTACTTGCTCGCTCTATCTTACATCAATTTATATTGATTTATCTCCCTTGCACACATTCATATGTGATACATATGGATATCGATAGAGCTTTCCGTTATATAGAGAGAAACTTGGCATCTTATTTCATATGGATGAAATGTGGTGAGTGCACGTGTGTGTATGTCGATTTCTGTTGACCGTTGAGGAGAGCGCGCTCGTTGAGTTACATAAATGCGGATTGAATCTTGTTGGGCTGTTAACGAACTCGGCGGTGAAACACTTTATAAGAAGCGCGCGTTAAACCGACCCAACCATTTCTTATGTAAGGCCAATAAACTCATGCTGATATACTATATTTTATTATCGCAGTCGTAAAATAAACTTTATAAATGTTTGATTAATAATTAATCCATCTCCTCATTCGAAAGTTATTCATTCATTTGAAATATTTCGTTTTATCTTTTCAAGTGATTCATGCGCGGAATTCCCAATGCTTTTTCTCCGACGCGATATTTGACGATGAATACTTTTTCCTTCACCATCCTCCAATCACTGTAAATGTATTGATGAATGAGACGACGCTGAAAAGTCCAATTGGGGTCAAAAAATTCGATTAAACTTTTTTTTTTGCTTTTATGATATATTTAGTGAGGTAGAAAAATTTAATAATTATTATGTTGATACTTGATATATTGAGGATGAAAGGACAAATATAGATTTTTTCAATTTTCTATAATGAAATAGTCAAATGGTTTCTTGCGCACTCATATAACAATATTTTTTCCATTCAATAAGTCCAAAGAAACTATTCAATAGAATGTAAAATAAAATGAAATTATTAAAATTTTTCTATTATTTTTTATATTATTGATAAATTAATAAATTATTAACAAAACGTTTGACATGAATTATTTTCATAATTATTTATGTCAATTATAAAATCATTGTTGGTCAAATAGTATAAATGAATCAATGTATGCCACATTCATGTATATGTATATGGATGGAATAGGTGTATGAATGAATAGATCACGATAATATATAGTGAAACCGGTAAACAATAACGGTGATAGAGTTATCCACCATGAAGAATCATGCACGCTTAAAGGTTCCTCATGATGCCTGTCAATTTATAGCATGGAAGACAATTATTATACAGGCAATGACCGTCTCCTCGTCACAGACGATCTATATTGCTGCACATATAATAATGCACAACTTGATATCTGAATAAAATAGATAATTGTACAAGTTTTCGCTTATGTCACTTGATCACATGTTTCAGGGACAATAAACGTAATTTTTTTTATCCTTTTTTCTTCTTTTTTTTTTTCATTCAATAAAAGCCCACGCGCAATTGTGATGAATTATTGTTATATTGTATAGTTCCATTACAATTATAGTTGAAATGATTATTTATTTATGTTTTCATATATTTTTTATGTTGATTATTGAAAATAAATTAAAAAAATTTAATGTTACTAATTTAATTCACAATTGAAATATCAATTGAATTATTCATGAAATAAGGATATATCAGTGTAAAATAGATGAATCGATATAAGTTCAACAAAAAATAAAGTAAGATATGTATATTTTTATTTGCATATTGAGCATGTCAATTGATTCATTGAATTATGCGTACGTGAATGTCGTATGTATATTAACACATAAATAGTAACAAATAATTCTCTCTTTTCTTTTCCTATATGTACATAAATATTATGAATATATATCTGTTATTCATAGCAAAGAAAAAAGTATCGTTGTTTCTTTGTCATTGTCATGGAACAGTGGTCAACTGAACGTAAAAATATTTGTTTGTAAATACTGAAGAAATAAATCGAAAAAGAAAAGTAAATAAAATGAATTATCGTTTAAAGTGGTTGGGCAATAATATTTTTATGAACATTCAATTAATTAATAATGCAAGAAATTACGTGTATAAATATAACAGAAATCAGAACATTTAGAGATAAAGTTCCAGACTTTTCTGCGTTACTTATGTAAATCTTTTCTTAGTCTCATTCGAAATTACTTAATGAGGGAAATCGTACAAGTTCAATTACATTTCTTCCTTCCAATGTATCAATAATATCGTATAAACAATCACATAAAATCGATTCATTCAATCATACCACATATGATAATATATAAACCTTATTACTATTATTATTTGTAAATGTTTCAGATATCCGTAATACAACCGCAAAAAGTTATGGACAAGATAACTGTACGTAATTAAGAGTGAAAAGTCACAGTCAACAGAAAAACTAAATATCAAGTTGCGCCAATACAAATACGTATATACAGAAAACGAAAATTTCATTTGAGTTACGCACGTCATTTGCAATTCAGGAAGAACAAAAACAGAATGGAGAGCTATTGTGTCACAATTGTTTTTTACGGAAGATAAATAAAGAGAGAAAAATAATACAAAAGAGAAAAATACAGTGCTGTGTGTAAAAAAGAAATTGAATTGGTCCGGAAAAAAAAAGTTTCGGTTTCTTCTTTGTTTTTTTGATATCACGCATATTAATGTTGTAAAACGATGTTGGTAGACGTGACATGGAGGACACAACTGGCATTACGGACGAATTGTTGCAACGGTTTAATCGTGGTATTATAAACGCGCGACATCTCAGTGTTAGGGATCACGAATTAGACAAAGAGATAGTTGATTATATTAATTACTTGAATTTCGTGAACTTTAAAACGGCTAAACAAAAATTTGTGCATTATTAAAACCACAATATAATTTAAATTAAATTTTATAAAATAAAATAAAGGATTGCATATCTAATTGTGGATTAAAATATATATAAACTTTTGTGAGTGTTTGCAATTAATGCGGGTGGGTGGGCAATTTATATTGTCATTTCTACAAATATATTGTATTATTTTTTTTCGCTAGTGAAAATTTAATAAAAACAAAAAATTTATCAAAATGAAGTTCATAACGTCACTATTTGGTGTGAACTCGCCCAAAATTATGGGCCGGCAATATATGAAAGTTGGAACAAATGCACTTTTTGGAATCAAACGAAAGAGAGATGGTGAGAATATGTGTAGAGACCGGGTGCCACGACCCATCAATATGATTCTATCCAAAAAAGGAAAATTCAGACACAGTAAGTTCAATATCATTATACACCATATATTTTTTATTATATTATTGATGTATTGTTGTTGTGTTTTAATTAATAATTAATTGTTTGATGATGGTAGGTTGGCAATCGCATAAACGTTCAATACATACATATATTTGTTATTATAATATTGACCATCGTTTAACACGGTGAATAGTCTCTCTTGTGTATCTGTTTTGCATGCAGTAGCATTATTAAATTTTTTTTCTCTTCCACGCTCATAAACCGCGACGCGTGCTGAGAATTCCAAGATTCTTTTATTTCACGAGACTAAGAGTAGATTATCGTTAGTGATAAATTCATAGCGAAATACATTATCGGTATTGCAATCATGCCTAGTAAAGTATCTGTGACGCAATGTTTTATCTTTAATAAATATACCAAACACAAAATCAAAAAAAAAAAAAAAAACGATGCATTCAACATAAATAATACACATTTTTTTACATCATTTTTCTCAATTGGTTCACATCTTGAATTTTTTGTTTTATAGTACAATATTTTTATGTATATATATATAATTGTTTTATGTGATATTTTTGTGGATCGTTGTAACGATGATTTTCTCTATTGATTGATGAGAATTTGAAGAGATTTGAATAATTATGTTTACAAAAAATTATTTTCACAGTCGACAACAATTTTTGAAAGATAATACTCATAATTCTGTATAATCTCGCATATTTGAATAATTCCAATAAATTAATTACAAAATATATGTAAATTATGTAGAAAAATTTCTAGTTAAATATAAATGTACTATTCCGAAAATTTTATTTTTACTCATATATACAATTATGAAGATGAGGAAAAAAAGATAATAGAAAAAGAAAAGTTACGACTGGTTCGCCCTCTTCCTTGCAAAAAACATTAGCCTTGACCCATTCTCAGAGAAGTGCAACTCCCTTCGCATGTATATAGCAAGTATATTATTGCAGTTATGTAGAGAGTGTTGAATATATATATATATATATATATATATATATATACTATTACGACTTTGTGAGATGTTGAGGGAAAGCAGTTACACAGACATTTCGTAACATTTCGTACTGATCAACTTTTTGGACGGTTACTGGGTATATATATGGCGTAACTGATGTAATCTGTTGACCGAGAAAACTTGAATGACCAAAATTCAATTGATCCATATCTGTATATCTGTATATATATAGTAACAAATTGATGATGTATACCGCATAAATATAATCATCGTAAAAAATGAAAGCCAATACACGGCCAAACACGAACAGATACACGATCATTTGATTGAGTAAAATTAACCCTGAAAATTAGTAAATTACAAATGATCGTAATTTTGTTGATGGTTAAATCGTAAAATTTCCAGTCAAGTGTACAGTGTTATAAAGTGAATGGTATCTATTGATTTATGCAAAATTCAATTTTTGTATTCGATAAAGTGAAAATTGTGTTGAGTTAGCGTCATTTGAAATCGCGAATTTTTACAAAAATATTTTTAGCCTATCGAACAATCTAGATTACAAATGGCTACTAAATAATTTAGAATATTTATTAATAACTACATAATTTTTGATATTTATACGTATATATTTTTAGCATAGAATGTTAACCAGTGTGTTTTCCTTTCATTTTTTTTTAAATTTCAATATCGCAATATCACCAGTATGTAAAATCATTTCATTGTTTTTCATTCTGTATTTAATTCGAAAATTCAAAGTTTATTTTAAATAATACAAGTAACATTACATTTTATAGTTTATCTATGTTGTTTCTAGAATGTCAATAAATACGAAAATGATGAATTGGCAGAGGTCTATTGTACGAATATATTCATTTATCAGATGTCAACAAATATAGAAAAGAAAAGTGAATATACATATACCAATATGCCGATATTATCGTGTAATAAATTAAAATTGCAATTAAATAGAAATTGAGAATGAAAATAACGTTAGAGTAGAAGCCAGAATAATACCACAATGAATATATTCCTATAAGTGTCCCTTCTAAATATAATAGTACAAATTAGAGTGCTAGTGAAAATAGAAGCAAATGTCGATAAATATGAAAATGCCAATTATTTTTGACATTCACCTTGAATAACATTTTTTTTCATTGAAATATCCAATATACAAGTCGGTAGAAAAAAAATTGCAATCATGTATATACTGCACAACATAAATAAACAATTTTGTTGTTGCCCAAACAGGTATGTTAATCGATCTTTCACATTATGCATCACGACTCAACTCAATATATAATTCATTGAATGCACATTACGATTAAACTTTCGTGTATAACTGAGGAAAAAATTGTTGCAAGATTTTCGGGTAAGGTAATAATCGAACATAAAAAGTGATTAAATAAATAAATAAATATATAAATATATATATATGAATAATTGGTACGTAATAAATTGTCGAGAAAATCAAGTAAACATATATCGCTAATATTGAAAAGGAATGCATTTGTCCTTGTGCATAAGTGCATTGCAGAGGCTGCATTACAAAATACCACCTGTCCAAACATTTTTACTCGTAGTTGCAAAATGCCGAGCTATTATTCAAGGAGCCACGCTGTCACCGTGGCGATCGCCACTCTCATCAGACACATATGAAACCTGTACATATCGCTAATGTATAATATACATGTGTACGTATATATATACATATATATACGCGTATGTATAGAAATATCAAGTACAGCTGTACAGTATAGGCGCTAAGATATTTTTGAGATCACTTTCACTCCTTGGCATTCCACGTTGAAGCTGAAAGACAGATCATTGAACACAACCAATTTTTTCGTTAGTATAAATGCGTGGAAACTGCTTCAATTTTTTCTGCAATGATATCAAATCGAATTCATATAACACAGCCAAATTTAAATAGTAACATTAACTAAAAGATGATAACTACAATTTTATTGCCTATGTGTCGTCTAAATGTAATTGTGTAGCCATATTTATAATTATGATGAATAAATCAAAAGAGATTATGCTCAATTGTTTGGAGAATCACCTATTTATTCTAAAATTTACTGCGAAAAGAAAATTTATAAATTTTGGGTAGAATACATTTATATACAGCGTTAATTATGCTAACACATAAAAGTTCAAAAAAATTATTTAATCGTCTCAATTATATATCAAGCTTTACAATACCAATTTTATGATGACTTTTATATTCTTGATGAAGAAACAATTTTTTTTTTCTCCTCAATCGAGTAAATAATTTGATATCACAATTATTTGTGTATTGGAGAAAAAACAAGTATTGGAAAGGACTTATTAAGGTGATTAATCGAGTGCAGCGCTATTGACATTCACTCGAATAGATTGATTGGTGTATGTTGCAACAATTGGGGGCAATTGAACACTTTGTACACATATATATTTACTTATTAACTCATGAATGTATGTGCCATATACTTGTTCACGTGGCCCTGACAACATTTTTGTATGATCACCTTTTGCAATTATTATTTCAGAATAACTTCATAGTGAATATAGAGCAAAACTTTTTCCTTTTTTTTTTATTTTGTCCCTGCTGTTGTGATAAAGTGAAAAAATTAATTTTTATGTTGACCGTTTTTTTTTTTTTTTTCAATAGACCGAGTTAGAAATTCATTTTTATTGATCACAACTCTACTGATTTGTACGTATAATTACATGCCAACAAAATTAACGTATACCTTTATTGTAAGTTTTTTAATTTCCTTTTCTGCACACGCGTATAATGATGCAGATTTTTTTTTTTTGAAGTGCATGAAACTATAAACAACATAATGAAGATAGTTATGAAATTTCAATCATTCATGATAACACATGGACAAAAATACGATATAAATTTTTTTTTAAACTTGCTAAACCTGTTCATCGAGGGGTGCACTATTTCGCCACTAGCAAAAAATGAATCACACTAAATTCATGCACGATAACGGTGCATAATGACACTCAAATATATATCAATATAATTAGAAGAAATTTATTAAAATAATTACACTGTTACGATAATGTACATATAGGATCTTAATTAAATTCTGTCAATGATAGTTAAACAATTATCACATGAATTTATAATCTGTATACTAATCACATTACTCGACAAATAACAAAATATTATTCATAAACGTTTGTTATAACATCATGTTATATAGCTTCTGTATTACTGCAATGACTGTATTCCGAATAATTTAAAATTTGTTAATGATTTTTTTCAAGTCATTTCGGAAATTTTACTGATTCAAAATTAGTTTGGTTCGTTTTTTGCCACAGTTTTATTACGATTTATTCCGTAAACCTTTATCAAATTTATTAGTGATATGAAAAAAAAATTCTAAGCAATATTATAATATTGTCTGTAACTTAAGTTATTTTTACAATTCAATTCTATATAATTTCAAATTTACCGTTGATCAATTTATCAATCGTATGGTACGTAAATACTGTTAAGTCAGAATCTACACTCCTTTTCTCAATTTCTGTCGTCTATCGATATCTTCTGACGACGATAAACTGTTCTCAATAATAAAAAGAAATGTTTAAATACCAAAGCAAATAACTTTCTAGTTGATTCGCATGATTGCAACGCGCCACTACAATTTCATAAGAGACTAAACAACCTACAGTTGACATAATTTTCCTATTGAAATACAAATAATTTATTATACCTGCAAAAAAAGTAATTCAATTCTCCCTCATACCCTACAGTATTTATTTTTCCTATAAACCATTATTTATCTCAAGATATAATAATAATTCCATAATTGTATAAAATTGATCATTGTATCACACTATACTATTAATATTAAGCAATACAACATTGAACAATAATTAATTGTATATAATTTTCCTATTATAAAACAGATATTATTAAGTGTATAATGAGATGAATCATAGATTTGAATGTATGAAGGCATATCCATCGCCATGGGAAATCTATGTCTTGGCGGTAAACAAAGTGTGAAGATATACTCAATCTATACAAATATTTATATATATATATATATATATATATATATATATATATATATACATATATATATTACATTTAACCAGGTCAATTAGAGGCCGTGTTCTACTTCCTCCTGCCACTCAAATCGTATTATACTTGGTTCACACTTCCGCTTCAGCTTTTAATGTCAGTTAAAGAATCAATTTCTTATTTCTTTCACAACTGTCAAATATATAATTCGAGTGACAATTCAAATGAATTTATATAGATACAGAGAAAATCATAAATGGGTATATAAATTAATGCAAATATCCATAGTCTCTATGGGCTTCATGATGCAGGTCGCGAAGCCTCAATTATAACGGCACTTGAACACAATTAACTCTGTACTTTCTTTCCCTCTTTTTTTCTCTTTATTTCTTACATGTCTCTTCCTATGATACCACAAGCCATCATTATCATTGAGTCTTGAAGCTATTATTTGCGGTGTATTCACCTTCATCGTCATCTTTACATCACCTTTTGCGCATTGTCGTTTAGAATGGACAATCTTACTCTAACAATATACTTATATGTGTATAAACATTTTCACGATACTCTCCCAATTAGGAATTTCAATTTGCAATTCAATTCATAACTTATTATACAAAAAATTTTTTATCAAATACATTTGCTATTTTATTTATTAATTTTCCTAATATTTTATTTCTTATGTATTAATTTATTTAATTTTCATATCGTTTTCCTCATTGAATTCATTTTTTTATTTATTTTTTTTCCTACTCCTTCAAAATATTTTCCATTTCATTCAATGTGAAGGTGAGGTTAATGCCATAACTGACAATCAATACAACAGATCATAATCGACATTCGAATAACTATTACATTTAACGGCGCTCGAGCAAAACGTCTTATCCTATTTTGAATTATATATATCTATATATATATATATATA
>CAJUYH010004957.1:0-25005 GCA_910591685.1 Galerucella tenella | reverse complement strand
ATATGTACTTACAAAAGTGGTATTTTAAATATTGTCTGGAAAATAATTGATAATAAAGTGAAAATATCTTCTTGATCTAGTCTCCCACAAAGTGTGACACATTAAAACTCCTGTATGTTGGGCCTAAAGGCTTTGAAGAGAATGTTAAAAATGTTGTTTGGAAATTCTGAATATGCTTACAGATAATTTTCAAAATAGGTCTAACTATCAATTTTTTTGCATAACTAGTCGAAAACTCATAGTTTTTATAATTCATAGACCCAACATTTGTACTTAATTTTTCAGCATGTATCTCTCTGTAACTTAGGTAGAACGAAACGAATACTACTTTTTCATAATTTTTATTGTATTACCTAATATCTTTTTCTTGGTTTTATTGGTTGCGTTCAGAAAACATAACTTATAACTCAACTGTTGAGTGAGTGCTCACTGAGCAATGAATGGTTGACATACGTCTTCTGAACGATCATTTTTTGAGAAGTATAGAAGATCTCTTTCCTATCCTGAGATATCATAAGAAACGGGTAAATGGCGGGAATGATCATTACGTTGAGTTAATGTTTAGAAGAGTAGATGAGTAGAATGTATGTTTTTGTTTCTTTTTTTATATATGCATAGAGCAGAATGAAGGTCATTTTCAGCAATTTTTGTAGATTAGACTTGATTCGTTTGGACAATGTTAGAATTTCTTATTTTCTTTTCATGTCAATTAATAAGATTTATAAAAATCTCTCAATTTTTTGAATTATTTCTCGTATTTTACTCTTTTTATTCTAAATGTAGAAGTGCATAGTTTCCAAATACATATCCTTATACAGGGTGTTCGAAATATTCAAATTTAATTGAATGAGTGTGTTCCAAGTACGGTCCTGTAATCACATTTTTCATTGGTCTGTACTCGTTAACATACACACTCAATTGAATTTCTAGGATGCTTCTCTAGATGCATTGAATAGATTTCATTTCAAGCTAAAAAATTAAAAAAATCCTCTTCGATACCATTGTTATCCCCCAAAACGTGCATATATTATAACTTTGACGGTAAATTTTTGGTAGTAAAATTGTCTGCGGAAAAATAAAAGGGGAATAAGTAGATTCGATTTTTTATACTCTTCCCAATTATAAAGAGCAATTTCAAAAAAATCTATATACAGGGTGTTTATAGGAAAAACGAGATTTGAAGTTTTTTGTTAAGCTTGACCTGCATTATCTTCATGGAGATGCTTTTGATGGAGTTTCTAGGTAATGGTTATTACGTGTACCAAATTTATGAGGTTCGAAAGAAATAGGATAAATTTAAAAACACCCTGTATCTCGATTATAAAGTGCAGCAGACACATTAAATATAGGATTTTGGAAGCACCAAAGTGATCCCCATCTACAGTTGAAGTTAGGCCCTTTCCCACCCTGTATAAATTAATACAAATCATTTTTTAATCATTCGTGAACATTTTTTCCTATCTGTTATGCTGTATGTAACATTATAATATGTATAAATAATATCAGTTCATACTCATAATCATCACTCATGGGAAATTTATCTATTTCACCAATACCATAGATCATATACCGGGTGGTGACTCGACATTAGGACCATAGGGTTTTAACATGGGAAATCAGAAAATCCTAAATATTTGCTTCCCAGCAAAAGAGAACCTAATGAAATTTTGTGTGGGCGTAAAGTACATTATTTCTGACAATATTGTCATAAAATAATCAACTGTTTAATAGCAAATAAGTTTAAAAATTAAGAAAATAAATTTAAAAAAACAACCTGTCATTCAAGTACTTGAATTTGACAATTGCCGTCGGAGTCGGTTATAGCTTTGAGATAGGAGCGGTTGGTTTCTACGCGGATGGCCCGGGTTCGAAACTAGCATAATATCTCTTTTTTTTATTCTTAATAAAATTTTGTTTTTTATAGTTTTTTAAATAAAATAATTTTATAAGTTGTTAAAATTTTAAAACTATGAAATAAGTTTAGTGCAATATTATTTCAATGTTGACAGCCAGATTATCAATGTGATTTTTTTATTTCATGGCCAATTTGATTTTTCTTTATTTCATGGCATTGCAACAATTGAAATCGTTAGCTGTCAAAATAAATATTTTGTGAATTTTTTTGCATAATGGTTTCAGTTTATTCGATTAGTGATAAAAATTTATTTTTAAAGTTGTACTATACTGGTAATAGTAAAAGTTCGAGATACCTTCGCGGGTTTATATCCTGATCCAATCCCTTCGGCAACAACTATAAAAAGAGTTATTCAAAATCAAAACAAATACCTATGGCTCCGTATTTGTTCCATGCAAATCTTGTAAGAAACATTCATATGAAGAACCTGAGGAACCAAGAGAAGCTGATAATTTACAAAATAATGAAGTAAATGTACTCGCTTCTGTGCATTATGGCCCTTCTATTAGTTTAAGGCAACGGCACACAAGTGCCCTTAAAATATTAAAAAAACATAAACACAAATCGTATAAATTTTCGGTACATCAAAAATTTTTGTGGAAGATAAATTCAACAGAATGGTTTTTTGTGAAGATATTTTGAATCGGGTTCGCAGAGACCGAAATTTTATTAAGAATATTTGTTTTTTCGATGAAAGTACATTCAGCATAAATGGAGAATCAAATGTGCAACATTTTCGAAATTGGCACCAAGAAAACCGCCATTTAATCATTAATAATGGTTCACAATATCGTGAAGTTGTTAATGTCTGGATTGGGATATTGGGTCCTAATATCATAGGTCCATTCTTCATTGAGGGAAAACTTAATGGAGAAAAATATTTAAATTTATTAGAAAATAATATCGAAACTGCAATTGAAAATGTTGCTGGCGACAATGTTATTTGGTTTCAGCAGGATGGATGTCCGGCTCATTCATCCAATGCAATTAAATTACATTTAAATAACGCTTTTGGTAATTGTTGGATAGGACATAGTGGACCAATCCATTGGCCAGCTCGATCACCTGATTTGGCACCAAATGACTTTTTTTATGGGGACATTTAAAATCTAAATTTTACAAAACAAGGCACCCCAATTTTGATCCTCTCAAGCGAAAAATAATTGAAGAATGTGCGAAAATTTCGAATAAACAATTAGCAAATGTGCAGCGGAATTTTTATGATAGACTTGGTTTTTGTTTAGCGAATTATGGTGACTTGTTTGAACATTTACTCTAGACGCATAATTTTCTTACAATTATTAGTTATTATTCTTTTACTCTTCGTTTTTTAGTTAATTTCATTAAATCTGTTTTCTGTGATAACATGCTTAATTTATTTTATCGTTTTAAAATTTTAACACCTTATAAAATTATTTTATTTAAAAAACTATAAAAAACAAAATTTTATTAAGAATAAAAATAAGAGAGATATTATGCTAGTTTCGAACCCGGGTCATCCGCGTAGAAACCAACCGCTCCTATCTCAAAGCTATAACCGACTGCAACTGTCAAATTCAAGTACTTTAATAAAGGTTGTTTTTTTTTTAATTTTTTTTCTTAATTTTTAAACTTATTTGCTATTAAACATTGATTATTTTATGGCAATATTGTCAGAAATAATGTACTTTACGTCCACACAAAATTTCATTAGGTTCTCTTTTGCTGGGAAGCAAATATTTAGGATTTTCTGATTTCCCATGTTAAAATCCTATGGTCCTAAGGTCGAGTCACCACCCGGTATAACCGTTACGAAGTATGATCTTTGTTTACTAATAATAAAACCATAGATAACCTATATATCACAATCTGCAATTTAAAACCGCTCAGAAAAATTACGTCCGCTCACCAAACATGTTGAGCTTCGCTCACTGATCAAAGTGCATTCACAGAACATCACTCAACGGTTTTGCAACAGTTGTGTTTTCTGAACGCAACCATTGATATCACTGATTGACATGCTGCTTAGCGCGATGTATTAGCGCGTGCCTTCCACAGTGAGGGTCATCGGTTCACGTGCAGGTGACCCTCAGATCACTAAATAAAACTGCCAACTTCTTGTTACTTTGCTTTTGGTGTTTGAAGCTGCTGTTTTTCAATTTACGAGTCAATTTTTTCAACACTAACCTTTCTTCAATTATTTCCTTTACCTTCTTAATAAATTAACCTTATCGTTTTTCAAAGGTCATATTATAATTGCGATATCTGATAGACAGTATAATCTTATTTTTAATATTTCCCTTTTCGGATTTTGTGGTTAAACTACTATTTTTCAATTCTTTTAATTCAATTCTTGAATAAAATCAAACTACAAATTTCTTAACAAGAATATAACAAAGTATTCACCAGTTTCACAAATATCATTTGCTTCATCGTAAACTATAGAAATTGATATAAATAAACAAGTAAGAAGATAAATATGGGGCTTATGTAATAATAATAATAACTTTATTGCTTAGAAAAAATATGAAAAATAGTTTCTTTCTCGTCCAGGTTACAAACAATACATGTTAAAGTAGGATCTATACTATAGGTTATGCCGTTTAATGTGAACTTCATTTTAAATTGATTAACCGTACGTGATCTGAATTGGAGACTTCAAAAGTAAATAATTGCTTGGTTCACGTGTTGTGGTGAAAGCATTATATAGAGCCATGAAAAGGTACGCTGACGATGTAGCAATATCGGATTGGTGCAGGAAGGTATAATATTTGGAAAACAGTAGTTTTTTTTGTGCTGTTAGATGACCATAAGTTAATTGATTCCATAACTGCAGTGATTCAACGTCAACAAAAAATTATTTGATTTGGGATGCCCAATTATACTTTGTGGTAGCGGAATTCATAATACGTAGCTGTTGCTCAAAACAAAGTCTGGGCTAGCGAAATTTTTCCATTTGAAGAATCTGTAGTAACCAATTTATTGTCATTTTAAAAACATTGTACGACAACTTAACTCTTCCTGTTTTTATCCGAATAACAGAGTCCGGAGTATTAACCGCTACTAAAAGGATTCGTTTTAGGAAATGTATTTGCACCCTTTCTAGTGCATCCAAATAACGAGGACCCCAAACAGAGACACTGTTAAACATAACGCTTAACGCTAGAGATTCAAATAGTTTGATTCTAGGGTACATGTCAATTTTTGCTACACATCACAGGAATGAGAGCGCCAACGGCTTGTTTACCTTTTTACAGTTGCAGTTGACGTTTCACTGAATAAGCCAGAGGAAGAAAACGTTACACCCAATTATGTATATGTATTACCTACTCAATTCTATAATCTCGTTCGTAAAATAAAATTTGTAGTTCGGTTTTTGGAATCCACCTTTAGAAAACCTAACAATTTTTGTTTTCTTAAGATTAACAGTTAAACGATTGGTGTCAGTATATTTTTCCAAAATTCTCAGTTTCCTTGCAACATCAATTTCAGAATGAGCCAGGATAACGAGATCCTCAGCATACAGGAGTGTTAGAACATCATTTTTATTATCGATATTTACACCTTGAGCTCCTTGAGCATAAAAGTAGAACTAAAGATGAAAAAAATAGTCACCCTAGTTATTATCTAGATCGAGAGTTCCATGATTTTCATAAGGGATGTATGTCAATTGTTAACTGTTTAATAAACATACATAACCATAGATTCTGGGTGACCTGTGATTTGGATAGCAAAAAAATAGATTGTGTCAAAGCGTTTTTCATATAGAAAATTGAAGTTCTCACATATTATGTTCTATTTATAATAATATACTTATCACATTAGGTTAAGCTAGATGTTTAAAAGTGATTTTTTTTATTTATATCGATTTATTCAGTGGAATATTGTTTGTTTTTGGAATTTTGAGGAAAATTAAGGATTTTTCATGGTTTTCGCTTTTTTAATATAATTCTTTGCATTTAGGCTAAGATCTGGTGAATAATTTTGGTAGTAGCTGGCAACATTGTTTTAGTTTTTGCTTTTGTTCCTGTATAGGAGTATAGAGTTTCCTGGCTGTAAAAACGTAAAGGTGGTTACCACGAACCTGACGTACACACGGAGAACAAAAAGGGCTTTAAAAATTTTTATATAAAAAATAAACGAAATATTATTTTCTTTTACTAGGGGAAAGCCAATAAAGATATAAATTTGATAATAAATACAACTGAATCACCAGTTTCGATAAGATCAAAATTTTGTCAATAAATTGATCAAATCATATCCTTTCCCCTTCTAGTAGTTTTCAATGGAAATTAAAGTTCTTTTTACCATATTTAATAATATAAATATATATACGAGGACAGGAATATTGGGGAAGCGGCAAAATTATAAAATGAGTAACCAAGAGGAAACTAAGGGGTTGTTGATTCCTGGGATGCTGGGTGGTTGCAAGTAAAAAAGTTTTTAAGATGAAATTTAAAGTAAAATAAAAATAAAAGGCAGAAAATAAACTGCCAAATCAAATTATTAGTGCATCGATTCATTAGGAAGGACTGTAGAATAGTTGGTCCATATTTTCAGTGATTCTACAACAAGTTTTACAAGAATTGGTAAGTCAAACTTTACAAATTTTCGAAACTTACCTGAACGAAAGAGGAAGCAGCTCAACTTGACCCAGACGTGGTCACATTTATGAATACATGTTACAATTAGCAGTACATGCACACAATTTTCGATTTCCATTTGGTATAAAAGTTTATAGGCCAGACGATAGGGGTAACAACTACAAGTAATTAGCAATACGGTTGATTTTTTTTTTCATAAGTGCCTTAAAGTATGTATATTAGTATACAAAAAAGTTTACCAGTCTATCGATTTCCCAAATTAGAAAAAAAAATCAAAAAACTAACAAACAAACAAGTAAAATATTCAACAAAGAAACTAGCCACGTGTTATATGATTTCTCGACTGAAGATAAATTTTTGGAGAGAACAATCAGTTACCAGTTCATGTCAGAAACTCATTTGCTGGAATTTTTAATCTAATGTAGTATTATTCCATTTGACTCACTTTCAGACTTATCAACACTCTTAAAATTTTTAATAATCCAAATGGCTGAATCAAGCGTCTAAATAGTAGACATATTAATTCACCAATTGAAAGAGAAATAGCGCGATGTTTGCAGTTTAAACGTTGCGATTCACAGCTCGGCAGAAAATCCAAAAATATACCATCTGTTGTTTCAAAATTATATGTTAGTGACGTTATAGTCCATTGAAAAGTTACATTTGGGGTTGCGTTTTTTAGAGGACGCAATTTTATTTTTTTGGTGTGTAGGGGGGGTCAGTGTAAAGCTAAAAACAAGTTTGTGGGGTCGCAAACCTTGTCCCACGGCCGCCATCTTGAAAATAGGGGTTCAAATGGTTTTTACGATATATCTCTTAAACTATTCATTTGATAAAAAATTTTTTTTTAACATTTTTTGTTGCAAATTAAATTCTCTACAACTTTGGCCCAGTATTTTTTTGTCGTAGAACTATAAATAAAGAAGTAATAAGCGAAAATCTTCAGAAATTCGAGAAAAAAATTTATATTTTTCGATGTAACTTTTTTTTATCATTTTACGAAAAAATGATATCTGACCATTTTTGTAGATTGTTGAGGAACAACTTTTATTCGCATAATTTTTTCATTGAGTCAATAACTAAGGTTTTACAGCGCTCTGAAGTAAGTACTATTTTTAAGTACTCGTAACTGTACCTCTATATTATACGTGTGTACTAATAATATGTCATCAGTTATTGTTTTTTTTTTGTTATAACTTTTTTAATTACAAATTATGCAATATTATTAATAATTAATTATTGACTCTCTTCCCCACCACCCACGAGGTAGAGTCTAGAGGCGCGTTTTTTTTACGTGGTATCCGCTACACATCAAAAAAATAAAATTGCGTCCTCTAAAAAACGCAAGGTAAGGCCTAAAAAATGTAACATTTCAATGGACTTATATCTATTATTTATTGCTTGTATTTTAGATTCTGCAGTAAATGGACAAATAACTTTGGCGATTCAAGCTACAGGAAATGTAAAATATCAAGAAAAGCCAACCAAAACGTTTCAACAAAACTTTATAGTCACAGCACAAGGCGATAAATGGAAAATTGTTAGCGACTGTTTCCGCCTACAAGAACCTTTAAATACTAAAAATAATTAATATACACTTTTTGTCACTGGGTTAATTTTTTTTAATAAAACATTGATAAATATGTTGTCTATATTTGCATTTCATAATAAAACAAGTACAAAATTCTAGGCTAGTATGATAAAAAGCAAACATATTCAGGGAGTGTCAAATGTATGAATATGAAACATTTCTAGAGAATCACGATTTGAAAAGTTTTAAAAATAACATTCTAATTTTAGAAAATGGAAATGGCTGATTAAATTCGTACTTACGATTCTCCATGTTGTACCATGTAACATCGTATCCACACTTGAATTTGAATCTATCAACCTATGTAAAAGTTACATGAGTGGCCAATAGGTTTAAACTACTTTAAATCAGATTTCTAGTAAGATGCGATGTTTCATATTATACATTAATGAAATTAATGGAAACTAAATACTCCAGCTACAAAAAAATCAACAATAAATTACACGAGCAACAATGGACAAAAATGTCTAAATCTCAGTCTCATGTTAACTTGGTGGACACGAATTCTGTGAAGAAGCACGAAGGAAAATAACGTACCCTTTGATTATTTTTGTTTATTCTATAAATAATAGCCAAATTAAAACTGTATATCAATGGTCTCCAATCTCAATATGTGCGTAACCTTTGTAAAAAGGTCTGTTCCAATTGATATGTAAAAACTGTTCTGGTATCGTATGGAATACAGCACAAACTCGAATTAGAGATGGTTCTTGAAGAGACACATTAATTTTGACGTTATGCCAGTTCCGCCAGTTCCTTTTATTATCATTCCGTTTTCGGTTGATAGTTTTTGTATCGTCCCAAGTAGAACGATACAAAAATCAGTTGGAACACTAAATAAAGTGAGCGCTGGGCAGAACGATACCTAAAACGATTTTATCACCAGTTGGGACAGACCTTTTAAGGATCCAAACATAAATAAAATTCATCATTGTGGTAATAGTAAGAACAGTAATGCTATTTTTCAAATTCCTCAAAAAAATAGCTATTGGTGTAAAATTGATACTGTGAACTTTTTTCTTTTATTTTTTTGGGAATCAAACCACAATAATGTTTTTTATTTTTTATTTCGACGTTTGATTCCCAAAAAAATAAAAGAAAAAAGAATAAGTACTTAATGCCACAAGGAACGTACAGATGATACTCTGAAACTGCCACAGACTTAACAATTTATTTATGCCCGCATCAACACCAAAAATTCGTAAAAAGATTATATATTTCGTTTCATATAATACCGATAATACAATCGAATAATGTATTGCCTATATCCGTTAACCACCAATTAAAAAGGTATCAATTTCAAATATTTATTATGAAACTGCGGTCACAAAATATTTCTAAAACTACATCGTAAACTAGAACAATAAAGATAAAAGCAATTATTTTTTGTTTTTTACTGATTTTCGACCATATTAAACAGAATTCGAGACAACATGCGATTACCATAGCATTGTTCAATCTTCACCAAACATAAACAACTGGTAATTCAACGAAATTATTGAAAAGGCACATATAGGAAATATGGGTAGGGGCTTTAATATGGCATTTAGAAATATTCAGTAGACAATTTTGTAAACATTGTTTGGAATTTTTCAAGAAGTGCGTTATTGGAAAATGAAATTATTTTGTATTTTTTAAAATTTTTTCTTAGCCCCTGATGAAAAATTATGAAACTTTCTCGAATATGAAACCGGACCGTGGTATACTCTGGTGAATATTTAAGGATATAATATACTATAGTAATATAATACAGTCAAATTGATCGATAAAGTAAAATTATCAAGTAAGGTGTATATACACAAATAATGATGAAAATAACACCTAACTGCATACTTTTTTAAAACATACATTATGATCTAATGGGTTTTTCATTGAAACTTAGGAGCGGATGAAGAAATTTGAGACAATTTGAAATATTCAGCTAAATTATCAACAATAAAAAAATTCATTTTCCATTTTTTCAATAAAAAGTGGTGACTTCAGTTTCATAAGAAACCTTATAATTGAACATACAAATTATGTAATTAACACATCTGGAGTCTTGAAATGGTCGTATAACGATTTTAATATATACATAACCTCAAGACTTTACATATAAAAAATCATTTTCTCCAAATAAATATGTAACAATTCAAAAATAACCTACATCTTTACAAATTCGGTTCGTCAGGCGGCTGCTGATTATTGACATTGTCGATATCCGGTAAACCTCCTACGGCGCCTTCTTCGTTTTCAGGCATTAGTGGCGCATCACCCTGATCTGCCGGCATATTGGGCTGCATGGCTGCCATCATAGATGAAACTATTGGATTTCCTCGAGAATCAAGTTCTAATACTGGATCAGCGGTGGCCTCAGCTAAATTCGTGACACTTTTGGATTTCACGCATTGAAAATCTACATGACGACTTTTTGCTTCTTCCTTTTCCCACGACATGTGGATAAATGGGCGTTGAACGTAGTTGTAGATTACCTCTGCACGACCCCCGGGACGTTTTTTGACCTTTTCTTTATATGTTGGGTAACCTAAAACAGGAGAAAAACTTCAAGGTTAAAGTTACCACTACTTGTCTTTGATATACTTCTTATAAATAGTGGTTGTTTTAAAACGTGCATCGTATTGAAATTATTGTTTGTACCAAATCATTACGTACTTCAACCTAGTGTAACCTAGTTGTAACTCTTACGTTGTCAGGAGTAACTACTGTTTCAAAAGCCATCTGAAGTTTGGCCGCAGGAACTATAAATTTCAGCGGGAATTTTAAATTTCAAATTGAGTGACAATTTCATCTTTTTTAAAAATAAATTTACCAAAGTAACACAAAATTCAGCTGTTATTAAAAAATATAAATCGTGACTAATTTCTTATTTCACCGAATCTAGCGTCAACAAAAGTTTGCCAATTATTATTCTCTTATGTTCAGCTCTGATGCAAGATTACAATTCTAGGTTGGAGTATTTTATGATTTAGATGATCTTGAAGAACGCATTCGTGAAGCATGTAGCGTTACACCAGCTATGATTCAGACACAAGAAAGCTTTCAACACGTTTTGCAGCTTGCATGTATTTTGCAGGAAATAATTTTGAACACTTGCTATGTTAGTTTTTTGAATTGCATCAGAGGTATTTTAGTTAAAATTGGTACTTCATGAAATATTGATGCTTTTGTTACTATTAATTGAAAAAATACCAAGTATGTGAAATAAAAAATATAAAAACATTATTGAGGTTTCATTCCCAAAAAATAAGAGAAAAAACAAATTATATTATTTCCACCTTTCTAGCTTTTTTGTTTGCGAATGGTTTCGTGTATATGGTCTAATATAGCCTCCTCGATGGATATTGTTGTTAAATTTGTTAATGCAAACGTTTTTTGAATCAGATTCTACAACACCTTCATCAATAAAATGACTGGTTTCTGTCTCTAATGATTCTTTTTTAAAATCTTGATTACTACCACACATCATGAAAACACGTTAAAACAATCAGTAACACACAAACTATTTATTGTTTTTAGTACCTTGCACACACTTTCGATTGAATAACTGTTCAATCAATTATTGTTTTGGCTCTCTCGTTTCAAAGTCAGGTTGCGTTCATAAATTCATTCAAAAAAACTCACGGCGGCTCTTTTGATTTTAACGCTGAGCTTGTAATTATTGTAAACTAAAGCCCAAAGCGTAAAATTGTTGATAAAATGTGTAGGTATTTAAAATTATTAATTTAACTTGTCACGCCATCTATCTACACTCCATTGAAGTGTATTATGTTTCATGCTTTTGTGGTAGGTTGAAAAAAGTCAGTCGTTTACGAATCATTGGCAGGAACAGTGCTTTTTATTTTCCCTCTAAATTAATAAAAATTAAACCACAAACGTGAATATTATCTTGGGACACTTGTACAATAAGCACAATATTATGTTTTGTTGTTTACGAGGCATTTTTTGCGTCTATTATACCTATTTACTTATCGATACACCACTACCAACGAACCCACTACAAAGAAATATAATAATGTTGTGAGTAAGTGTAAAAAAAAATTTCGATAGCGGCGCCCCTTTTGCCTTGGCGCCTGTGTGCGCCGCACACTTCGCACACATGGGCGGCGCGGCCCTGATTCCTATACATAGTTTGGATGAAAATGAATGTAACTCTTTACAATTGCCAAATATACATGTCAATTTAGATAAAGACCAACACAATAGCAATTGTGCAGCATATTATGTAGCTGGGTTTTTGATAAACAAATAAAGTTAATTAAAGCTTGCAAAGAGTGCGCTGCTAACTTAATAACCAATATTAGAGAACCTTGTCTGATCATTAAAATCAAATAATCAGAAGATATTACAATGATGTATGTAAACATTTTTTTTAACAATTCACACAAGTATGCCAATAGAAAGGTAAACAAATTTTTCTACTCCTATTCGCTGTGTGTCGACCGTTGGAGGGGATAGGCGAAACTATCCCAGCGCGCGCAGTGGTGAATTTCCGCAATTTGGTCGGAGGCTGATGTGGTATATTGTATGTAAATAAAGGGGAAAATGAGGCACGACAGTTGTTGTGTTGTTAATTGTAAAAATACAGGATGGAATAACAGTTATGTGAAATATTACAAGTTTCCTACTGCGCAACACAAGTTGGTACAAAGGAAAAAATGGATTGCATCTGTAAAAAGAGTAAAGTGAGTGTCTTAACCTCACTTCAAAATACAGTGTACACTGATACAGTATTCTATACGTCATGTTTTCTCCATCAATTTTATGTAGTTTGTTCATTTTTTCATAAATACATTCATTATAAATCATCAGATAAATAATCAAGAACATTTGTGTGCAATCGATACACATATAAAGAAGCAGCTCATGTCACTTGGAATGTCAAATGGAATAATCGATTTTTATTAATGATTTTAGGCAACGTTTATCTCCGTTAATTCTAACCTACAAATCTACACTTAACATGAAAAAAATACATTTTAAAAACGATTACTAACCCAGTCGCTTATAAAATACTGAACATTATGTCATTAGGCACTTGAATTCTCAAATTATTTACATTGTAAAAGTTAAAAGGCTCCCTATCTTTATAATAATTGTTGCTTCCATAAGCTTTACGTGTAAATGCCTCCGACGTAACTTGCGTTTTTAAGCCGCGAGGGTGCGACAGTAGGTACGCACATAGCGAATACTATTATGTGTTGATTAAATGCCAATTTTCAGTTTCAAATTGATACTCATTATAACACTGGTTTTCATTATAAAACTGAAAAATTGACCAATAGAAATCTATATTTTCAAATACCCAAGTAGGCAGACCCAATATCTTCTGTATAATGATTGACAGTGTTTTATGACAGTTTAAATTTTTTGCGTCAGTTTTTAAAAGAAATGTCGAGCACCAGACCTAAAATACTCAATGACCAAGGTAAATACATATTAATACCTATTAATTTTTGTTTACAATAATTTATTAATAATTTTGTATAACAGTAACATACCTATGTACATGTTATGCTATTATATCAACCATGCACCATATGGTCCCGTGGCAGAGTGAGGAAAGGCGCCGCATAAGATTGTTTTCGATCTGTACATGCCGGGTTCGAATGCCGGGTAGTACAAAAAAATTCCTTCGCATCCGAAGAAGGTGATGCAAAACTTTTGAATCCATGTGTATCTTCATTATTTTATATTTTCAAAAAAAAAAAAATGCAACAAAAAGCTAGAAAAGATGTAGATTTCATTTGATGGACTATTTCGTAAATATTTATTTACCTGTTGTAACAATAGTTATAACTTCCGAAGTAAAAAACTATCTAATAAGGACAAAATTTGCAATTTTACTTTCCCACACTAGTGCGGGAAAGTGACACTTTCAAAACTAAAATGCGTGCGGGAAAGTGAGTTAAAACGCACGGTCGTAGAAAAATAACTATTTCAACTACACTTTGCGGATAGAAGGTAATGAGGTCCTCAAACGATGCCTGTGGGGGGAAGGTGGAGCGCGTAAGAGGGGATACTCTAAGAATTATACATTATCTTTTAGTATTACCCTTTACGTCGGGATCATTACCTACACACATTCCACAAGCATTTTTGTAATAACAGTTAATAGACATTTAACATCTAGCATATAAAAAATCTTTTTCTACATTCATGCAAAAAACAACACTTTTGTGAAACACATTTAATGGAAAATGTGGTTCTTTTTTGTACTAGTGCAACAAAATTTTTGTTGCACTCATCTGTCATTCATGTCAGTTTTGTGATGATTTATGACAAACATAAACATTCAAATAAAATAAAAATCCAGAGCAAGTGTCCGATCCTGTTCTAATACAGCGATAATATATGTATATCTTACTACTTAGTCTCAACGAGTTACAATTATTGCAAAAATCTTTGATTATTTAAATGGTCAAAGCGAAAACCAGCTATGATTAAGTACTGACAAGGTGGAGGCCATAAAGATACAAAAAAAAGAACGGTTAAAATACATTCTGAGTTCTGACATGGTAAATGATATTTATTGAAAATCAGAGTAATATTATAAACATATAACATCTTTAAAGTTGTATTGAATATTATTGAGAAAATATTATATTAATAATTACTAAGAAAATGAGTAATAGCGATGAAGAAGAATTTATTGGGACCCCATCAGAAATAAGTGAAATTGCAAATAAAGCATTATTAAAACTATTACCTAATAAATCTAGAAAGCAATATAAGATATGTTATAATCGGTTTAGGAATTGTGCTTTGATAAAAATGTAAGAAATTATATAAAATTTTCCAGTTTTTGCATGAATGTAGAAAAAATATTGTATGCAACTCGTGCAAAATGTGATTTTTGCACTTGACGTGTTGTCCAACTCGGCCTAAAGGCATCGTTGGACAATTTCACATCGCGTGCAAAAAACACTCACTTTTTGCACTTGTTGCATAAATAACTATTTTCTACAAGCGGGCGGAAATTTGAATTTTCTACACACATTTTGGTGTGAAAAATTAATTTTCCGCACCGTGTGGAAATAATTTTCCACCTCAATATATCAAATTAATAATAAGCCGGTATATTATGGTGGTGGCGAAATAAAAAATAAAGTATATTGCAAGCAAGATATTCAGATCGCAATCAGCCACTACCAGCAGCTCTATCGCCTCCACTGACATACAGCCAGGCCCAAGTACTCAGTACCCAGACAGAAGGGTCCAACGGAATCTAAGCCTGGGAAACTGCGGTGATGGATGAATGGCCCCCCGAAGAGGGTCGCGAGCAGCCCCCCGGCGGCATGGCGAGGACGTGCGGGGTAGCCGGAGGTGAAAGCCGAAGGAATGCCTTAGCAGGGTATGGGCGCACTGCCCTGCTGGACTTACTTCCGACCCAACTCGTGGGACTTATATGGAAAGGACAAAAACAAAAACAGAATGGATGCAGAAGATGACGACCTGGTGAACGAAGCGGTGCAGAGGAAGGAAAAAGGAAAAGGAGGTACAAAAGAAAGCCTAGAGGAAAAGGAAGAGGTATTCAAGCGGAGGGATTCTCTTCCCAGAACTCCACCGAAGGCTAGGACAGACCATACAGAAAAGTATCATACCCCCAAAGGGGAGGTGACAGAATTGGAGTTCGAGAGGATGGTAAGTTGGGAGAAAGATGACCAGAAAACCTCGTTGGTGCAATTAGGGGAGTACGAGTTGGAGGGTATTGAACAGATAGTACTCTCAAGTGACGGGGAAGACAGTACAAATAAAAGAATGAAAGAGGACGTTCGGAAAGAAGATCAAATAGAGAATACAAGGAAGGAAAACAAGGAAAAAGGCAAGAGAAAAAGAGATACACTTACGGATGAAAGCGAGGAACTTCTAGAACGCAATAGAGGGGATCTGACGCCTCAACAACACCTTAACACACAGGGTAACGAACTTACCCTAATGCTAAAACAAATGAAAAAGGTGATGGATAGGAACAGGGAACTAAAAAAGTTTATATCGGAAGTCCCAAATACAAAAATCGAGATAAAGAATGCAGCTAGAGTACTGGATAGAGAGTTGGACATGTTGGATTTTCTTACTCAGGAATTGGAAAAGGAAGAGGTGGTGGAAAGAAAGGTTACAGAAAATATAATACCAGTAAAGGAGACAACCAGCATAGGAGTGCAGGCTACAGAAGCAGACATCGACGGCGAGATGGAGACGGCAGCAAAAAAAGAGCTTGAGGAAGTATTCAACATACTTCAGCAGGAAAAAAGGGAATATACCAGCGTAGCTAAGATATTGGATACAAAATGGCCCTCCGAAACATACAAGATCACAATGGAAGCAGATAGAAGCCTCTCCAACATGGACAGAGAGGAGGACATCATTATGATGATTGACCCAAAAAACCAAAACAGGGACCGCGCAATAGAAGAACTTCTTGGTCGATTTCCGGACCTGAAAGATATTATGACAGGATGTGGAGGAAAGGTCGACTATATCACACAAGTCACGGAGTCAATAAACAGAGGCGGGGAATCTACAGAGAGAAAAAAGAATGTGTTCCTCATCCCACTCGACCTTGGCGGAGGCGAAGTAATCGACACAAAATTAATCTACGATCAATTGGTTGACCTAAAGACGGCGATGGAAGAAAAAGAAGCTACTAGAGCGGCGCTAGTGGCAGAAGAAGGCATGAGCTTGACTTACACAAGGAAAATGATAGAATACCTTAACTATGAAAGGGGAGTAAAGATAAAAATGCTGGGTGACGTTCGAGATAAGGACGAAAACAAAGTAACGGAGAGACTTATTGTGAAAACAGGGGATAGGTCCTATGCGGAACTGCTAAAAAACATCAAAGATAATGTAAATGTAAAGGTCATGGGCATTAACATACGCAATATTAAGAAAACGGGTAAAGGCGATATTCTCTTCGAGGTAAAAGGAGGAGGAGCGAAAACAGAAGCTCTCAAATCAGAGATCGAAAAAAGGATAGAAGGAGTAGACACGAGCGTGCAGAAAAGGGAGACTATAATACATATATACGACATCGATGGGGCGACAACAGAGATGGACATAAAACAGGCCATCATTACGGAAGTTGGGCGGAACTCAGTGAATGAGATCGCGATCAAATCACTCCGACCCAATTCAAGCGGAGGCCAAAATGCCACGGTGTCACTTTCTAAGTTGACAGCAAAAAAACTTATAGATAAAGGGAGAATAGATATCGGCTGGCTTTCATGTAAAGTCAGAGAAAGAATAACCTTGACTAGGTGCTATAGGTGCCTAATGTTCGGTCACGTAACGACCGAATGCAAAAACATTGATCGCTCTGATGATTGCAGAAATTGTGGCACAAACGGCCACAAAGAAAAAGAATGCACAAAAGAAGCGTCTTGCATCGTATGCCAAGAAACCGGACACAGACATGACAACTCCAAATGCCCCCAATACAGAAGACTACTGAGAGAAGCCGCGGAAGCAAAGTCCAGGAGGTTATATCCTCCGGGGGATGGAAAACGCACAGTATAACAACATGAAAATACTCCAAGCAAACCTTGGTAGGTCTAGAGCGGCGCACGATCTTGCATTCGCAACAGCAGACGAGAGTGGCATCGATATAATTGCAGTAAGCGAACCCAACAAAAGCTTAACAAATACAGCAAGGTGGATTAGGGATCCTAGAGGAGACGTCGCGTTCTATTGCAGGAACAAAAATGTCGGAGTTCTCAAACACAAATCAATAAGCGGATGCGTCTTATTATACACAGGGGTGGGCGTCCTCATCGGATGTTACATATCACCTAATATTACCTTCGAGGAATACAAGGAACAACTAGACACAGTGATGGAGAAGGCTAGAGAACTTCGAGAGGAATATATCCTATTGGGTGATTTGAATTCCAAATCTGCACTTTGGGGCTCCCCGATTACAGACCAGAGAGGACAGTACCTTGAAGACTGGGTAAACGCATTAGACTTAACTACCCTTAACGAGGGTGGGACACCAACCTTTGTAAGAGGCTCCAGCCAATCGTATATCGATGTCACCTTCGCTACCACTGGTATGGCTAGGAAAACCAGCAACTGGATTGTCTCGACACAAGAAGCACTCAGCTACCATCGGTACATATTTTTTGATGTTAAAGACGTGACCAAAAAGCGAAATAATCAAAAAAGCAAGCGGAACTACGACCATGCCAAATTAACAAGACTTCTTAAGAACAGGTTTGCAACAAACGGTCCAATGAATAGAAGAAGCGTGAAAGAGACGATGATTGAAATAATAATAATAATAATAATAATAATAATAATTTATTGTCCAACAGAAAATCCATTTACAGAACAATATTATTAGAAAGTAGCAACATAAGTAATATAAGATTAGCAATCATTTATAGTATATAATATACAAATTATTGAAAGTAATACAAAATAGAGAAAACTAATAATGTAATTATTTTATACAACCATTAATTAAAAATAAAAAAAAAAAACCTACCCTAACTGTAAATTAAAATAAAAATTCTGATTAGATTTATCAATAATGTGCATAAGTGAATTGAAGTGAAGGTCACAGTCATTTGCAATTTGATTAAAACTTGAACATATCATGTGTAATGGAGAATGAGAAAGAATGTTAGTTCTTGCATTGCCACAGTAAAAAGTGAGATTACGACGTGAGTGCAATCTTGGAATGAGAAAATTCAGCTGACTTAATAAATTTGGAGAGTCAATACAATTATGAATCAACTTAAACAGAAAAGCGATACCATTATTTATTCTTCTGAGTTGCAAGTAGTCAATTCCAAAACGATCTAGCAGAACCGATTGTTCAATCCCCCTTTCGGGGTAAGTACCATCAATCCTACTAGCTAAAAATTTCAGAAATCTCCTCTGAACGGTCTCTATCAAATTAATGTGATTTAGGTAATACGGACTCCACACAAGAGAAGCGTATTCAAGTTTTGATCGTACTAGAGCGAAAAATAGTGTTTTCAATGCATCTTCATTAGAGAACAATTTGCAGTTCCTGATTATGAATCCAAGGGATTTAGTGGCTTGGGAGCAGATATTACTAGTATGTTTTATAAAATCCAATTTATTATCAAAAGTTATCCCCAGATCTCTAACCTCAGTACATCTAGTTAAGTCCACATTATCGATTTGGTAATTGTAAAAGACAGGATTAGATTTACGGCTGAAGGTACATACTTTACATTTACTTAAATTTAGAAACAGGCAATTTCTTGTACACCATTCATTAACTTTCTCTAATTCCAATTGGAGCAAGTGGCTATCAGACTGAGATTTTATTTCTAGAAATATTTTTAAATCATCAGCAAATAATAAATTTTTAGATTGTAACGTAATAGAAAGGTCATTTATAAATAGCAAAAACAATAAGGGACCTAGGTTGGACCCTTGTGGAACACCTGACGTTGGGGAGTAGGTTGTAGAGGAAAACCCATTATAAGATACAAACTGGACTCTATTAAAAAGATAAGACTTTAGTAAACTTATAAGAGAATTGCTAAAGCCAAAAAGTTGCAACTTGTTTATAAGTAGTGAGTGATCTATTTTATCAAAAGCCTTAGAGAAATCAGTGTATATGACATCTACTTGGCTTCTGTTATCCATTGCTTCAGCTATATATTGAGTTATCTCGACTAAATTGGAAGTAGTAGATCTTTGTCTCATAAAACCGTGTTGACTTGGTGATATCAAGCATTTTATTTGATCATAAATTTGATTATACACTGACATCTCCAATACCTTCGCAAAATTGTTCAATATTGAAATTGGCCGATAATTAGAAATATTGGCATTATCTCCACTTTTAAGCACAGGGCACACTCTAGCAATTTTCCACGTATCAGGAAATACAGACTTTTTAAGAATAAGATTATATATCTTAAGTAGTGGCTGAACGAAGGCATGGCTACAATCCTTCAGGATGAAACTAGGGAACATGTCCTTTCCGGAAGTGAGTTTATTTGGAAGTTTGGCTATAGAATTTAGAATATCTTTTTCAGAAAATTGAGAAATATGGCAAGTAGGAACATTATTTATTTCTGTATTCATAATATCACCTTGGCTTTGAACATAAACACTCTGAAAATAATTGGCGAAGCCTGCAACAATAGAGTTGGGCGTATCGAAAACATTCTCACTATAAAATACCTGACCGGGAATTCTAGAAGTGCCTTTTTTACTCTCTATATATGACCAGAATTTTTTGGGATCAGAAATAATACTATTTTCGACAGATCTTAAATAGTTGCTATAAGCTTCATGTACTTGAGTTTTGATTATTCTTCGCAATCTAGAAAATTCCTGGTAGTAATATTCGGATTTAAATTTACGAAATTTCTTATAGTAATATTCCTTAGTTTTAATGTTTAGTATTAAATTAGTGGTATACCAAAAAGGATATCTACGTTTTATTTTTTTATATTTTGGAACATACATGTCTAATACGTGATATAATTTTTGATAAAAAATATCACATATTTCATTCACATCATCGATTCCATCTAAAATTGACCAGTCAATATATGTAAAAGCATTATATAAACCTAGAAAATATGCTTTCTTGAAATTGTACATATGTGAATTGGGATTGTCAGCAAAGTTCTCAGATCTTGATTTCCAAACCTCTATTACATTCCTTAATGATGGATGAAACATATCCTCATTACCAATTAGAGGGCAACATTCACGGGAAGTTTCACACTTTAGATTTTCAGTAACAATAACAAGATCTAAAATCCTTCCCATAGAATTTAGTATTGTGTTTATTTGATTTGAATTAGTAAAATCTAAAAAATTCGAAATGGCGCGACAGTAAGAGTCATTTGAGTTATTAACATAATTGGTACAGTTAAAATCCCCTAGGATAAGAACATTGGTTTGAGTGATAGTAAGTTGACCTAATTGTTCCAAAAATTGCTCATATTCATCAATCTTTACATACGGTGGAATATAGATAGTATATATAAATATAATATTGTGTAATAGTGAACATTTTACTCCAACAAAATCAATGTTAATAAATTGCTCATACATACAGCTAAGATCAAGAACTTCAACCATATATTCAGTTTTAAAAGCTAAGAGTACACCACCACCCTTTGATTTATTGGTTCTCTCAAAGTAGCGGTCTCTACGAATGACACTGTAAGTTGCAGGAAAGAGTTCAGAATTGTTGACATCTTCGTGTAACCAAGTCTCAACCAAACCAACAAAATCAAAGTCAGCTGTACTCACTGATGCATAAAGTTCATCTACTTTTGAATTCAGGCCACGAACATTTTGAAAATAGCATATGTAAGATTTTTTGTTGGACTCAGCTAGTTTTCCTGGATAAGTCTTGGCGATCCTCGTATATATTTGATTTTCAAGTTCTTCTCACCCTTTGCCAAGCGGTAATTCAGTTCTTCCTTAAGATTTCTGTAATGCTCAATTTGTTTAGGGGTGCGGTCGAGAGATATGTTTATATTTTTGTAGCTATTGTCAGATCTCAGCAAATGAGCTTTACGGATGCATAAACGAACTTGATTTTCATCCCCAAGAGTTAATTTAATCGGCCTAGGCTTATTCTTTGTTGCATCAAATTTACCCAGTCTCATGCATTTTAATACTGAAGTAACTCCAGGAGAAAGAAATTCCAAAATATTTTTGGCATGGTTGTTATCAGAAGCAACCTGATCTGCCATAGATAAGTTGGCATTTTCTGAAACACCAAATATAATAAGATTTTGTTTGCGTGAATTTCGGTCTTGAATTTCTTGTACGACATCTTCAAAATCTATTTGCGAATTATTATAAGCAGCAGGTTTTAAATTTTTTATTTCATTTTGAAGGGATACAACCAATGCTTTTAATTCATCTATCCGATCTCCCAGCACAGAACAATTTTTACAAGTAAACTTTATATCAGCTTTGCTGCTTTTGATGGATTTAACATCCGCTGAAGTCAAGTCCACACAAGAATAATAAAAGTTATTTAAGCATACTGAACAATTAACAAATTTGATATCATCCCCAGTTTTCTTGCAGCATTTACAAATCAATTGAGAAGACATTTTAAAAGTGTTTTCAAAAATCACTGCACAAATAAATTTCGCAAGAATTGGCAACAAGCTTCCTCCAGCACACTGAGAAAAACCGTTTTGAGGTTAGATCTTGAGGTAAATATGCCTCAAGAGCCCAGAAATTCCTTTGTCTGAGTAGTAAATATAATCACTAACCTTTGTATTCACTACTAAACAACTTTACACAATTTTTTGAACAGTACTTTTAAAGAAAATACTTTAAACACTTTGTTTTAATAAATACAATGTTGCCACGTCGATAACCGAAATACAGATGGCCGCAGAGAATGAAACAGGACGAAGACATATGCCTTACTGGTGGAATGCAACAGTAGGTGAAAAAAGAAAGGCATGTAACAGGGCAAGACGCGAAATGACCAGAGGCAGGCCTAGGTTATCGGAAGAGGAATATGAAAATCTGAAAACGAAATACAAGGACGATAGGAAATCCCTTTCCACGGAAATAAAAAGAGCAAAGAAGGTATGCTGGCTGGAACTGCAAAGGTCGCTAGATGAGAACATATGGGGAGATGGATACAAAGTGGTTATGAAACACTTTAAATACCCTGACACCCCTTATAACATCACGAGCGCCCAGAAGACAAAAATTGCTAAGGACCTCTTCCCAATTAGAGATGAGTCATGGGAAACCCCCACTTTCTCCGAGACAGCCACGCATTTCACGAGAGAAGAATTAATCCTTGCTGGAGAACAACTGAAACCAGGAAAGGCACCCGGACCAGACGGCATACTCCCAGAGACTGTCAAGGGACTGGTTAGGTCACAACCCACCATCTTGCTTAATATTATGAATGACTTAATAAGACAGCAGATCTTTCCTTATGAATGGAAAACGGCGAAGCTGGTGCTAATACCAAAAGGCAAGCATGGGGACCCAAATTCACCATCCTCTCACAGACCGATATGCCTCCTGGATACCCTGGGGAAACTATATGAGGCAATGCTACGGAACAGACTGCATCAAGAACTAGAAGAGAAAGCACCTTTGGCAGACACACAATTCGGGTTTAGGAAGGGAAGATCTACTATCCATGCAGTCGAAGAAATAATTAAGGAGGTTTCCAACACTCGATCCAATTGGTGTGCGGTGATTGCCTTAGACATCCGAAATGCTTTTAATTCCGCATCATGGACCTCGATCATGAAGCAGCTAAAAGACAGAGATATCAATGATTATTTAAGGGCCACTATTAGCAATTACTTTGTCGGGAGACGAATTTTAATCGATGGGAAAGAAATAAAGACCTTTTGTGGAGTTCCGCAAGGCTCAGTGCTGGGCCCCACGTTGTGGAATATCATGTACGACGAAGTTCTTCGAATACAGCTACCAAATGGATGTAGAACCGTGGCTTATGCAGATGATTTGGCAGTCATAGTCACCGCAAAGAATAGAGAGGACCTTATACACAGGGGAAATTTGGCTACCAGGTACATAGGCAGATGGATGAAAAAGAACCGGTTGGAACTAGCGGCAAATAAAACAGAAGCCATCGTCCTGAAAGGCCCGAGGAAAAGAGGGAACGTAATATTCCATGTGGAAGGGAACCCAGTAAACTGTCAAAGACAAATGAAATACTTAGGAATATGGCTGGACGACAAGCTGACCTTTGGATACCACGTCCAAAAGACCGTCGAGAAAACGGCAAAAACCGTAGGAGCACTTACCCGCATCCTGGTAAACATCAACGGACCTAGAGAGGAAAAGAGGCGAGCACTAAGCGGAGTCGTAAACTCAATTCTACTGTATGGAGCTCCTATCTGGCACACAGCTATGCGTATGCAGAAGTATAGGAACCTACTACAGAGGCAACAGCGATGCATGCTGCTGAGAGTCATCTCAGCGTATAAAACGGTCTCAGCAGAAGCGGCTCAAGTGATCGCAGGTATTCCCCCAATAGACCTTTTAGTAGAGGAGAGGCACGCCATATACAGTAATAAAGACGCAGATAGAAATGGAGTGGAAAAAGAGGCCAGAGAGAAAACAATGGCCAAGTGGCAGGAGAGATGGGACGCATTGAACGGTAGAGGACAATGGACCAAGCGCCTCATACCTAATATTAGGAGGTGGGTGGAATGTAAGCACCGAGGTGGGAATTACTATGTGACCCAGATACTGTCTGGCCACGGATCATTCCGCACGTACACCAACAAGATCGGTAAGACAGACGATAGCTGCGTTTACTGCGATCAAACGGACGACCCTGAGCACACGATGTTCTCGTGTCATAGGTGGGAGATACCTCGTTGTAGGTTAATGGAGGAAATGGGCCCGGTAAACGCTGATAACCTAGTGACCAAAATGACCGAAAAATCGTCTAACTGGACCACTGCGTGCGAGGTCATAAAAGAGATACTGAAATTAAAAGAGATGGAAGAGCACGCTAGACAGGGGAGATAAAACGCGGTAGTATCTAGGCCCAAGTACTCAGCACAACTTTGAACAGGAATTCGAAAATGAACTACACTTGACTGACATTATTATCCCAGAACAGCAAAGAGCAACAGATCCAAAATTACAGCCACTCAACAAGCAACTAGCATCTGCTATAAATTTAAGTAATGCAAATAATTGTACTTTTGCAATAATTTATAATATAAATAATTAGGTATTAGATTTTGACATGTAACTATTATTGTTAATAATATTTTACTTTATGTTTACTTTATCAATAATCTAATAAAATATGTTTCTATATAAACTATAAGCACTTATAATCAGATAAAAATATCTTAACTTTTGATTAGTTCTGTTGACTTTCCTCACGTTCGTAGAAAAACTATTGTACCTAACACTTGCGGAAAATGTTTTTCCGC
>CAJUYH010004956.1:0-25011 GCA_910591685.1 Galerucella tenella | reverse complement strand
ATTTGTTGGATGTTATGAATTTGCCTCTGTAGCCGGAACTTTTCACATTCCAATAGTACGTGAGTTACTGTCAGAGGCTGATTGCAGCTGTCGCACACTGGTGCCGGGGAATGGGACATACGATAGTCATGGGAGAATCTTGTATGTCCAATTCTAAGGCGCGATAAGATCGTTTGCTCTCTTCTTTTCATCGGGAATGATCTCCAGGAGCTCACGTATTTCTTTATTCTGCGGAGCTTAGAGTTTGATTCAGTCCAACGGTCTTGCCAGTATTCATAGACTGAATGTTTCACAAAGTTTTTTGTATCCAAAACAGAAACCTTTGAGACTGTGAGAGAATTGAGGTCCTGGATTGATTCTCTTGCTTCTGTGTCTGCCTGTTCGTTCCCGGGAATTCCAACGTGAGAGGGTACCCACATGAATTTTACAGATTTTTGGGCCTCTTGTAGCTGGAAACTGGAAAAGTTCATTTTTAACTATTTGTACCAAGGAGTTTGAGGGATAAATGTGCTGGATACTATCGATGGAGCTTAGAGAGTCAGTAATTATTAAAAACTGCTGGGAATCCACATTAATCGCAAAAAGCAATGCTTGGTAAACTCCATATAATTCACCAGTGAAGACGGAGGTGGGGATTTGGTGTTTGCAGGAAATATATTAGGGATGGAGATGTTAAAGGAGTCTAGAGATCTATTTACTCTTTCGTAAAAAGCAGGATCGGATCTTTTCTTCCTTGAAGTCATTATTTTTGCTTTACTCAAATTTCAACCCTTCTAAGTAAAAGGAGAAAAATCATAGAAATAATAAACAATCCCATTTATTACAGTTATGTGAAATTTCATTTTTATAACAGTCATCTCCTATACCTACACCCTATTTTGAAAACGTGCCAGAAAATATTACTGGAATACGGTAAACGTTAACTTCATAACTTTTTCTTTGTTGACAACGTTCCAGAAAAAATGAAATATTACTTGATTGTAGGTATACTTTTTCTCGTTTTAACTTTAAACATAAAATATATCAACACATTACAGCGTCATGACATGAGTTATTTCTTATATTTCTCCATTAAAACATGATAATTTCTTTGAGATAAGGCACGTTCTTTTAATCACCGGTAGATCCACCAATCGACCAACTGCTTTTTCATATTCATTGGTGAGTTGTAGATTGAAGAAATGACTCGTTCATTTATTACTGTTGCATCAACCAAAACTGCAAACCACTCCACCGTTGTATCGAGGTGGTGGATGAACTTGGTGGTTTACAAAATGACAGCTTAACGAAAGAAATGGACGAAGTAATAGAAATAGATTTTAAATGTGGTAACAAGGTATTGACGGCGCTATTAACAGCGTCAGAAATTGAAAATATTTCAAGTGGAACTATCAGATGAATTGCTAATAACAACAATCAACTTAGAAATAGATTGTCAGTGGTCAGATGATTTAAACAACAACAACTGCGTTTTTTATGTGACACTGATGACTCTAACATGTCGTTGCAGTGGAGACTGACGTCATTCAACCGATGGTGAATAAAAAAACGTGCCTGTACTCTTATTTTGAACCAGTTAAGGTGATAATAATAAAACTCGATGAAGGCCAGCTTGTGCTGACCAAAGTTCACGACTCCAATGCAAAGCAGGGTATGCTATCATATGAATAATATCGAATCATTAGCTCTAATCCCACTCATTTTATAGCACGACAAAAAAACGAGGAAATTACGTCAGTATCTGTTCAAAATTGCAGTTACCCACAGTTTCAAGCGATATGACTTTATTGATATTATAGAAAGAAATAATGTTCCTTCAATTGGCAGAATGGATTTCGTTTTATTTCAATCCATTTATATATTGGATGTTCTAACGATAATCCCGATCGATAAAAGATTTTATTTGTTTTCTTTCCTAAGTTTGCGATTTAAAATGAAAATGGTTAAGAGGAGGAGATTGCTGCTTTTTTGAACGCAGATTGTTAGAGAAAATAATCGAATATCTATTTTTTTCCGCTCTGTATGAGAGCAGGATATCGAGAAAATGGAAAACGACGTAAGGTATCTAAAAGCTGTAATATTCATAGCAGAAAGCAGTCTAAAGATTTGTATTTGTGAAGTAGGGAGGGTGAGTGTAGGCGTACAGCCTTAGGCCACATGTGACCCATTGTACATCCTTTCGAGGAGCTGTCCTCCTAGGTCCATCCTGTCCTTCTCAGGAAGGTGGACACATCACTAGGAGACATCTCCTTTGTATCGGCAGGTGTAGGCCAAGACTCACCGAACACACACTCTCTTATTGACGATAACTTCGGACACTCGCATAAGACATACCTTACAGTTTCATCTTCCTGTTCACACATCCTGCATAGAGGTGTGTCCACTAGCCCCATAATATGGAGGAGTTTCCTGAGTTGACAGTGGCCAGTCAGAAATCCTACTGTTAAACGTAGGTTCTTCCTGGTCATCGCCAAATATTTCTTCGGCGCCAGCTTCCCAGGGTCGCCCAGGGTGATCCTGGCAAGACTGCATCCTTTGGTTCCATCCCATCTCCTAAGGGATTGAGCATAGGTGTAACGTTCGGCTAGTTCCGGAATTGTCGAAGTCGTCAGGAGGCCGTAGGTGCCACAATTTTCAGTCCAGCCGCTTCCCTGGCTGAAAAATCGGCAATGCGACCTTTACTCCTGCCGTGCCCTTTAACCCACCTCAGAATAATATTGTTATCTGCCGAGGCGTTAGCTGAATCTTGGTGACACTATAGTACTAGCCTCGATATAACACGTTGTCTATTCAAGGCTAATAGGGCTTGTATACTGTCAGTGCAGATTGTTAGGTTTTTGCCAGAAATTCCTTTTCTGGTTAGTTCTTTTGTGGCAATTGATATACCAGCCAGTTATATTTGAACCAGGCTGGTATTTTTTCCCATACCCCACTTTTAATCCTTAGGCTTGCAGTCCACAGATAAAGTTGTAATTACATTTATAAGTCAAAAATAATTTAAACACAAAATATCACTTTTTATCTCAACCCAAACTATTGTAACCTTTTGTTAGAATATAAACGGATCTGAGAATACGTAACAACATTCTCGGCTTACCTTCAATTTTTAATTTTTCACGTTACCCTTAACAATAGCGAGTAGTAAGGACGTGTATACGTGTCTCAGTTATGAACCAGTTTCCATAGATAACGTACTTTGTGAGATGTAATGAGTGTTCTGGACGTACACTACCAGAAATAGTTGAACTGGTGTTGCATATTAATGATACCGTGTTGAGGAAAATTCTGCGCCTCAAGAACACAAGCTGTTAAATTATTTCTCGAGTCTTCGTACAATATTAATATTCACAATGCACAAGAACAATTCGTAGGGCAGGTAAAATATTTCTTTAAGTTAAGTTAATCATGGCAAATATAATTAACAAAGATACCATTAAACATTATGGATAATTATAGTAATTCCTACAAGTAGGTATTTGATGATGATACCTGCGACTGTTAATAGTTATTAGTAAAAGCAATTAGGTTGTCTAATGATCCAATTAATCGAAGCTCAAGATATTCTACATGGTAATTCGACTGCTAATTACTACTATAATTATACCATAATCGATTATACTTGACACGGTATCGAATTTTACAAGATAAATCGTATTGTTGGGATCCCTGTCAAGCTGTAGTGGAATCTAAACTTTAAGGATTACTGGGAACTGTCAATACTGATACTTATTCTCCATATATTCTATTAAATACAGATATATAGAAAGCTAAGGTACATATGAATTAAGGAGAAATATTTGCAAGCTATCTGTACATTGGGAATATTTGTGCGGGTGTCGGGTTGTAGTAAACATATGTATGGAAAGAAATATTCAGTCTGAATAGATCGCAGCGTGGAAACTGCTCTACCAGGTACGACACCCTGCCAGGTATACGTAAGTCGTCTACAGACAATTCCGAGTTTCAACATCGAAATAATTATGTTACCCATATTCGTCTATTAGAAGATCGTGTCGGACATAGCAAGGATCGATCCCACCGCCGACAATTGATCTCAAATAGAAATAGGGCTCGTGCGACGACCGTAGCGGAAACTACGATCGCCTAGTGAATTGTTTTGAGCCTTTCGACTCTCGAGACTCCAAGAGATATCGTTGCTACCTTTGACTAGATAGGATACGGCCTTAGAGGCGTTCAGGCATAATCCCACGGATGGTAGCTTGGCACCATTACCCGCTCGAGTGAGTACGTCAACCAATTTTCCGAACCTGCGGTTCCTCTCGTACTGAGCAGGATTACTATCGCAACGACGAGTCATCAGTAGGGTAAAACTAACCTGTCTCACGACGGTCTAAACCCAGCTCACTTTCCGTTTAGACGGGTGAACTAGCTCGAGCGTCACGACATCATGACAGTTATTCTTGGGTACGTAGTATGGAAGGATATATGAGAGAAAATGAATTGTTTTTTTTTCAATGAGATTTATGGGATAACATTTTTAAATATTGTGAAAAAAAAGGAGAGTTTTAATTTTTGCTACGTACCTCGCTACGCTCGGCACGTAGTGTTTGAAATGGCAAATGATTATAATTTGTTTGAAGAAAAAGATCCTACTTAATCAGATAAAAATATAGGTTAATATCAACTAGAGATGTTTTTGCTTTGACTTAACTAGACCAAAATTGTTATCAATACTTCAAACTACATCCACAAGACTGAAATTGACACAAAGTAAGAGTAGCACTTTAATATAATTAATAGAAATTTATGGTTTTCGTGAAAGATACCACAGAGGCTGAACCTCTGTTAGCGGCAAACCACAGTTCAAAGTGTAGATACTCCTGCAGTGTATTGTATACTAAACGTAACATTCTCCTTATTTAAATAGTTGCATCACAACTGATTTTATTAAAAAAAAACGCTCAGCTCTATCAAATAATAATATTTTATACCATGCCACTGGTGACAATTTTTATCCTGTCCTCTTTCATGACACATAACATGGCTTTTATTATGTAGTTACATATTAGGATATTGTGGAAAAAGGAACCTGGAACAATTCAACGTTCTCCGAAATATGCAAAAAAGTAATAAAAATGTAAAGAGTAATATCATGCATGGAAATTTCGTGAATAATATAACTAGCTAACTTTTATTGAAATGGATGCAATGTGGGCTTAATCGTCTTTGACTACAGATTATAAAGAGAACAGATACGAATCCCGGTACAACATCAAACGATTTTCAGCTCCGTCTTCAATAACCTTGGACCTTTAACTCGGTATGGCCACGATGTTGCCAGCTTAAAATATTTTCTGAGTTTCGTACCAAATTGCAGTGTTGACTCGGGGACAATAACAATTTCTAGTGCTCGATCTAATTTTTTTTGGAAGTTTCCACTAAATCTTTGAAACTTCGCCATGAATTAAAATAATAACATAATCGAGTATATATTTGGGTATTTAAAGAAAATTTCCGGCAATAATTCAACTACTAGGGAGATTACAGAAGAGAATTTAATATCATGGACAATTTTCATATAAAATATCACAAGAGAAAAAGTTTGTTGCTTGGCAATTTCGCCGAGTGACATGTTTGACAAAATTACGAGCCGTGGGGCGAATGATTTTATTGAATATTTCATGAGCGACATTGCCGAAAAGCACAATAAAATTTTGAGAACAATTCAACTTTTCAGTATTTCACTACAACAATAAACTTTTATTCAACAATGGAGCAAAAACAAAAAAAATTGCTTATTTATTTATATAAAATTTAGGGTTGTGATAATTAAACGTTTGTACATTATTTTTATCGTTATGATGCGGTTGTAGAACATGTATACCTACTTGCGGTGTGTTTGCGGTGATTTTGGAACTTTTTGGAACGTTAGTTCTTTACGTCAGGTTATGCTTGAGCGACCGGGGGTCGCGACTCAAAAGATCTGACCGTTACGTTACGTTACGTTATGTTACGTTGCTTCGTTATGTGCCTTGCTTTCGTGCGTGTGCTCTCTCCTGATTCTCTCTCTCACTCGTTTACGAAGCAGCGATTCATATGCTTCGGCTGGGAATCGAACCCGTGCCGCCCGCGTTGAAGGCGAGCATTCTACCACTGAACCACCGATGCTATATTAAAATTCTATGCAAAGCTGGTATTCGCAGTGCTGGTGATCTACTTGAATTTGTTCGGATACATTTTTACTATTATTTCCATACTTTTTTTTGTGCGATTGATCTTTTTTGTTTATTTACAGCATCGGTTGTCAGGACGGTAGGTTGTGTTTATTGGTTTCTTAGTTTAACACTTCGGTAAGTGATTTACTTACCGTTCAGATGACAAAAAGTAATAATAGACAATTTCACCAAAATGCAAAATATATTTTAAACTGATCGAGAAGTATAAATGTCACTTTTGAGATTTCGTTCATTTCGGAAAAATTAAAAATATTTTATTCGGAATTTATTTCAATACGATCGCGCAAAAAATGGTATAAGCATTTCGAACGTTAAGGGTAATTACAACGTTTGCATGTAGATTCCTCTCGTAAAATTGGACAAAATGATAGGAGGATTAAGGGGTCTAGCACATTTACTTTTCGAAATACAGGGTGTTGAAATTTTGAAAACTTGAAAGTTTTAGTTCGATAACTTTAAAATGGATGGATAAATTGATTTGACATTTAGCAGGTTGTTTTTAAATGTAAAAGGGCATATTTTGATAGAAATAGTAGTTTGTGCAACTAGTGTGGATATGATAGCCATATCGCACGAGGACGAAGTTTGAGCACGACGCCGTAGGCAAGTGCGATATGGACAATCCACACGAGTCGAACATCATATTTTTTCTACGACCCACTTAAGAAAAAATCTAGAAAATAAAAATTTCTATAAACTGTAATATAACTTCAAATTGAAAATTTAACAATTCAATTTTATGTTTCAAGTAATTTTTTGTGGTAAACGTACAGTTCTTGAATGTCCAATTTGTATAATGCTACGGTTTCCCTTTTTAAATATACGATGCTGTTATAAGTAGATGTTGCCAGTCGGACTCCCTCATGAAGGGTAGCGTACCATTATCTATAATAATGAATATTCTGCTAAATATTTCAAACGTCTTTCTGTTGTCGTCATTATTATCAAACAGAATGAGTATTTAAAAATAAATTTAACAATAAAAAAACTTCTTCGCGGGGTATCGATCCCGGGTCTACCGCGTGAGAATCTGATTTGCTTACTACTCGACCACCAAGGAATATGCAAATTGTTTATTTATAACGTCGGATGTATTACATAATTTTTGCTTAAAAGGAACTAAAGTTCTTACCGTGTGTCCGCTATACGTTCTATCGACTATCTACCTTTTTCTATGTTTTTTTTTTTCATAATTCCATAATTTTTGCTAATTCTTCGGCTGGAATATGTAAGATTCCACGTTGAGCATTACATGCAACTCCTGAAAAACTATGCCCAATTTATTGTAACGATTACTTAATGTAGAATTCTCACAAAATGAACCAAACTTGGCAAACTATATCCAATTTCTCCAAAGAAGTATCTAGCTCAAACTTATATCTTTTCGCGAAAAATGTAACATTTAACAAAAGAGTTTAAATAATTCAGAGATATATTTAATTCAAGGTGAGATTATAATTTAATTTGACATGACCACCTCACTAAGTCCACAATAGAAATTGTATTAACTGATGCCTTCCATTTACAGGCATTACGGAGGGTACATTTGGAACAACGTCCGATTTGAATAATCCGGAATAATTAGCAAAGTGTATGCTAGATAAAATATTGTTCCACAATAATGGTATTATATTATTAGTGCCCTATCGTATATATCTAAATACACCAAAAGCGTTATTAATGCTTGAAAATGAACAATGAATTTATATATAAAAAGGAGCAATGGGGTAGTTACATCCAAAGCACTGAGCTCTTGTGTAATCAGTTCCAAAATGGTGTGGGAATGCCTAGACAAACTCAATGAACTAGGCGAGAACAAAAGAAAGAAATGAATTAGCAGATGAACTAGCAAAAAGGGGGACTGAAATACCTTTCTGGTGGCCTGAACCCTTTTGCGGAATCAGCTCCAATGTAATATTGAAAGAAATAGGTAAAGCCGAGAAAAAGAGAAGATTTGACCATTGGAAAGATCTAGTAGGGCTTAAACAATCAAAGACTCTTCTGGGTGACTACAACCTGTTGATATCGAATGAATGCATAAGTAAAAGTAAAACTGCGCTAAGAGTTTTAACAGGGATCCTAACGGAACATTGTGGCCTGAATGTGCACCTGGGAAAGCTCAAAATAGTGGGGGAAGAAGAATGCAGATTTTGTGGAATGGAAGAAGAAACCTCTATCCACATACTTTCCAACTGCACAGCACTTCAGAATCCTAGAGCACTGCACCTGAGAGATTACTGGATAGAAGAGGAACATTTACCTAAGTTGAAGCCTGCAGACATCCTTAAATTCCTCCGGGAAATAGGACTAAAGGAACTACTAGTTTCTGAGACTCTCCTCAGAAACTAAGTAGAAGTAAGGGGGCACAATAGATCTTTTAGGTCTCAGTGAATGTCACCTCAAAATACATACATACATACATCCAAAATAATTTCTGGTAGACTCTTTTTTACTAATTCAAGCTTTCGATAATGTTTATTATTATCATTTTCAAAGGTTAAAAGAAGAAGGAAGCTCTACAAACACACATGTATTCAATGCACATGAGACCATACTGAGGTTTCATCTATGTGAAGTTAAGTCAGATCACTCTGGGAACTCACTCTATGCACGTAGTCTGATTTTACCAAAAATAACACGGACGCGTGACGATAGAGCACATTAACATCTGAATGGTTATAGAGCTGAATGGTCCGCTGCTTTCTAAAGATCATATGGTATTATAAAGCCGTCGGCTGTCGGTCAAACGTTGTCGATGACGATGGAATATGAAATTGTAATGAACGATCCGTGAAAGAAGGGATTTGTGGAAAATCTTGGTTTTTGGCACGTGACCCGGTGGAATTTGTAGTAAGTGTAGTGAATTTATGTCTATGTTTTGGATAAAGATGATACTATATGACAATTAATATAAGTATCAAGTCATTCATAATAAAATCCAATGAAAGCCAGCTTGAGAAATGCCTTATTACTTACCCAAGGTGTCTTCATTGATAAGTTTAACTGATAATACACATGAGAAATGCCTTAAGCTCATTTTCCACGTTGCGTCAAATCGCAGCGGGAAAAAGTACAATCAGCATATCGATAGTGTGTTGCTGCGACTCATCCAGGGAATAGGGGGAACGTAACGTGTAGCCAACTTAATTGACAGTGACAGCAATGTTAGAGCGGAGCAGCTAATAGAAATTTTGGGTTGGTGCGACAAAATCCTCCAGAAAAGTTACCAAGTCGCAGCGACTTCTTGCTCGAAAATAGAGCAAGTACTAATTCATGCGACTGGCTGGCCCAACGAATAAAATCGTCAAGCTGCATGCATCTTTTTCGAGTTGCAGCGTCAACTCACACCGTCGGAAATGGACTTTATTCTTTAATAAGGTCAGAAGTATAACTGTCAATCTTGTCAAACTATTCATTTATTATCTCACTCTGGAACAAGGATGGATCGTTGCTATTGTTCTTCCATTATAAAGTGCGGAGACACTTCTGTTTTTTGTTTATTCTCAGTGAGTTATACTCAGATCAGAGACTTCCTTAATGAACTACGTAATTTAATAGAGTGTGCTTCAGTATCAAAACTTTATTCACTTGAAAGACTTCTGTACAGTTTTCATTATGAAAGTTTAAAGAAAACTTGCAAAATTCCGTGCTACAGAACAAAACATCTGCAGCCAATCTCGTTTGAAACGCCAACGCCTCTAACTATTGTGTACAAGTTCAAATTAAGAGCGCATTATTATTTTATTTTTTGAGGACAACAGAATTTCATCTTAGAGATAATGACGTATATCCTGGAGTAAAATGAGTATTTGCTGACATGAACAATAAAATTTGGTCAGAAGAAACTGGCCCTAATTATTATTAGCTAATTATAAATGTATGCGTTACTATAAGGACAATATTTGATTATTTACGACCAAATCTAAGGATAATTTCAACAGTATTAACAAGTTTCTTATTCGGTAAAACCTTCCATTTAGGTAACCAAACAATCTACTGTTTTCATAGTTAAAGGACAGATTATAAAGAAAACAGATACGAAAGCTTGACATAGAACAGTAAAAATAGAGAGGGAGATGGGTGGACATACCCATTTAAATGTCCATCGTCGTATGTCGACTCCGTTCGGGCTGCTTCGCGAAATTTCTCAACAGGGTTGTCAATTTGCATATTTCCTTCAATTTACGATCATAGATCAAATATTTTATAAACATTTTTTTAAGTGTGATAGTTTTACAGATACAAATATTCGATAATTACTTGTAATTATACAATAAATATATACTTTTTTTCACATATCCTTGGCAACCATGCACAATAACGGTAACGGCTTGGCTCAAAACGTCAAAATATGCTCAAAATCACTTGTTATCTGTGCTCAAAATTCATAACACCATTTTTGTTTGCTTCATTGTTTGAAGGTGTTCAATCGGCGATATTAATTGTGTTATTTGACTAATCAATTGTGCGTTGTGGAAATATTAACTATAAAAATATAGTGGTATAGACTATTATTCTTATAAAATGAATAAACATCATGGCGGAGTGTATTTTTCATACAGAGACTGTCCAAATAAATTTTATTTGGAAAGAAAAATAAAATTCCTTCGATTTCCAAAGGATGAAAGTATGTAATTTAATATTATATAAGAAATTTTGAAGTTTTTGATATTAACTTTGGTTCTACAAATTCTCCCTTGCATAGGTGTATATTGTATTCCCTTTGATAAAAAATAAATTAAGAATTATTTTAAAATTTGGTTGATTTTTATAATTATTTGTGTTATCTAAAAATGTATTTATTTATAATATTAATATCCAAAGATTAATGACTATTTATAACAAATCATAAGAATGTACATATAGGTATTAACTAAACTTTTCCTTAATTGAATCAAGCACTAGAGGTAATAAAATTTTATACCAGAATACCAGTTTTGGGAGATTTGCAATATTAGGGAAATAACAATATTGACAAAAAATCATTCGTATTCAGATAATTTGTTGGTTACTCTCCACATTTTGCAGTTTTTTCTTCAAAAAACGATTGTGGACAACCTGTATACTTTCTCCTCAATGTATCAGTTGTGTTATTGATTTGATAGTAACAATATTCCTCTTCATCTCGCGTCTACTAAAATATGTTCATTTATTTTATTCTTTACAGGCTATTTCTACCATCCCCAACGAGAAATATTTTCCAACATTACATCTTTCCTCTTAGTTGATGAAGGTTACAAATATCTTCCCCAATTCGTCCAAAGATTTCCTTATTTATCACTCTATCCATCATCTCTAGTGTGCGTTTGAACGCCTCGATATCCCTTCTTTTCCGTTAGCTCATCGTCGTATCTCTAAAGTTTATTTCAATTGAATCATCAGGCACATTTTTTAATAGAACGTCTTTTATTTGTGTGTTGATCTAGATTAGATGCAATTATCACCTTGGGAATCCCAAATTGGTCTTCAAACTGTTGAGTGGTTTTTACTAATAATAACTTTTTCATCAAATGTTTAGTGGTAGGAATGTATTCGTGTTTTACCTTTACCAAGTTGATATTGAAATTAGACTTCAACTACCTTCAAAGGTAATCGCATTGCCGATTCTTCAGCCAATGAAGCGGCTGGACTAAACATTTTAGGACTTCTACAATTGCGGAACTAGCCATGCTCAATCCCTTAAGAGATGGGATGGAATCAAAGGATACAGGGATCACCCTGGGCGACCCTGGGAAGCTGGCGCCGAAGAAATATTTGACGATGACCAGGAAAAACCTACGTTTAACAGTAGGATTTCTGACTGGCCACTGTCAACTAAGGAAACACCTCCACACTATGGGGCTAGTGGACACACCTCTATGCAGGATGTGTGAACAGGAAGATGAAACTGTCAGGCATGTCTTATGCAAGTGTCCGGAGTTATCTTCAATAAGAGAGTGTGTGTTCGGTGAGTCTTGGCCTACACCTGCCGATATAAAGGAGATGTCTCCTAGTGAATGGGTCATATGTGGCCTAAGTGCTGTGAGCCTACACTCACCCTCCCTGCTCTACAGATATAGAAATAGGCATCACATTTCCATTCTATTTTTGGATCTCTACTAAAAACTACAAAATCATCATTATCTAATATCTTGTTCTTTCAGAATATGCAAAATGTAGAGACTTCAAGGATGGTGTCAACACTATGTATGTCAGAGTGCTGTAAATTCAGAATATAAGACGCTTTGAGTGCCACTAACTTTTCAGTCGATGAACAATTCCTTGAATTAGAGGCTCTAAAGAATTGCTAATAATAATTCACATGTCTTCGGGGAATATTAAGTGGATGGAGATCAGTTTCTAAGAAAGATTTGGCCCTGCTCTATAGTTAGACTCAAGGTTTGCCCTTAAAAGGTGCCTTAAGGTTGTATTTAGATACCGGGGTTCAAATAAAATGTCTTTATATTAAAGAAAAAAATAAAAGATGAGTAACAAATATCCAGTAACACTCTTAAGCCTGAGTCGTATTACAGACAATATTTGTTTTTCTTTTAAATCATTTTTAAGCATCGTCAGCTCTATGACAGTTTCAGATAATAATAAATGCGACACAAGCACGTATTCTTTCGCTTCCAATTAGAGAGGTATTCCTTTCCCATATTCCCCTTTTTCGCCGACACCGGCCCAGATAACAAAGTGAAACAAATGTAATCACGTTTCTTAGATATATATATACCGTTTTCAATTTTACAGAGGATGAAATCTTTTTTCACTTTTTTCACGCTGAAAACATTTCACCGTAAAAGCAAAAACAGAAATTGTGAAGAATGAGAGAATTTTTGGGATATAAATCAAAATGTTTACGTTAATATAAGAAATGATTAATTTTTATATAATTTGAATGACAAAAACTGTGCGGAAATCCATTAGAAATTATAGAAAAAATTTATATACACTTTGTCCACTTAAGTTCGCACCATATGGGTAACTTTTTTTTCTCCGATCGGCAACAAATATTAATTTTGCTGACACATATCAATCAGCAAAGTATTACTTTTCCTGCCTAGGCAGCAAAGTGATTATACTCAATTGGAATAAAAAATTTGACGTAAACATTTATTAGCAATTATTACATTTTTATGTTTATTCGCAATTTTTAGAAGCAAATTTCTCTCCTCTGGTATGAAATTGCGTCCTCTCTTTTCAGTAGTACTAGTACTTTCCATTTTTTTTACTTTGCTCAAAACCCAAGTAAATTTGACACAGCACCACAACGAAATCCAAACAAAAAAGTGAGGTTATGTAATAGACCTTAACCTCCAGATATCGACCTATCCGCCAGTTGAAACTGACAGATAAATATTTAACATTTTATCTGCCGGATAAAGTTATCCTGTTGTTGATAAACCTACCTTTCCAAAATAACTGGTAACTAAGCATTAACTGGCGGATAAATTGCTATTGATAAACCGGGCCTCAGTGTAACTTGATTCGTTATCTGTCAACGTCAGTTTGAAGGTCACGAAATTTTGCCCCCAACACCAAAGAATACACCAGCTTAACAAGAAGCGAAGCCCGACGCAATCTCTTTGATGTTTTGGTAACGAAAATTTATGACCTTGAGAGACCGACGTTGACAGATAACTTATTGAATACACAGAAAAAATGATCAAAATTCCAAATATCGGCGATATAAGTGGTTGACAAAATGAAGTATGACAAGTATCTTATTATAAAAATGGCTCCTTTCAGACATGCGCATATGAAAAAAGGATCGGAAGCTTCGCTTCTTGTCAAGCTGGTGTATTCTTTGCCAAAACATCAAAGGATTTACACCGGCTTTCGTTTCTTGTTTGGCTGGTGTATTCTGTGATCAAACATTCATTAGTTTGTCAGAGCTATATATATTACACGTAACTACAGTAAAATTTGCATTGATATTGTATTTAGGAATACATTTCAAAAAATAATACATTTTTTTATATAAAGAGATAAAATCGTATATTCCAACGTAGTTTTCAAATCTGATCAACTATTTTTAGTAACATCTTTCGATATTGTCAAATTTAAAGCTACTTTACTCTTGAGTAAAGTTCATATTTTTCAGAAACCTCGTATAATACTAAAAAAAATTGATATCTTATAATTGTATTTTAAATTTTAGAGCATATGCAGAATAAGTTTTTTTTCTAAAATTGATATGGTGCGAAATTAAGTGGACACAGTGTATATAATAAAACTTGATTTACATCTATAACTCAATGTTCATGAGATAACCAGAAACCACCTGTTTTTGATCTGTCAGACCTTCATTCACTCCAAAAAGGTCTTGTGCCTCCTTAGCCCCAGTACATAAAACTAAACCAGAAAAGGGTGGCAATCTCAAGAAACAGGAAATAACAACGTGAGAAGGGTAGTAGGACTGAACCGCATAAAAGGGATAAAGTAACACGTTCCCCAGTTTATACCATCAGTCACAGTCTCTACAGAAACAATTTATTCTAACTCGGTTGACCCATGTCGAATTTTCGTCTAATTTAAATTAAAATTTATGATGACACCCCAACAATGTTGGGTGTGACTGGAATTCTCTCAATTTTATAATATTGAAAAAGTTTAAGAAAATTGAGTATAAAGCTCGTAGAAAAAGAAGTTCCTTTGAGCAAACACTTTCCGATCAACAATTTTTGAGCTGTAGAGATGGAAAGGTGAATGTTAATAAACAGTGATACAAAATCTTTTCTTTAATTGAATTTTTACTTCATCATCATCAAGCCTTTGAATCTAATAGATTGTGTCCAACGCTAATGCGCTTTTAAATCCCCTTTACTTCCTTTTCACTCCTTAATGTTACAATTTCTTATGTGTCCTGGCTTTAGAAGTTATTTTCTTTCATTCTACTTTATTTCTGCATTTTTCTCTCCACTCTTTGATTCCCATCCTTTTTGTATCATCTGATTCTTCCAACTTTCTCTGGGTCTTCCCCTTCTTCTCGGCCATAGAGGAGTCCATTGTGTTATTTTTCTTATCATTTCTCCAGGCTTTCGTCTCATAATATGTCCTGCCCATTTTAAGCGTTGTGCTTTTATATATTTCACGATTGTCTCATTGCTTAACTCGCTTTCTATTTCTTCGTTAGTTTTGAGTCTCCTTTCCCCATTTCTTGTTATATTCGGCTGCAATATCGTTCTAAGAATCTTTTTTCCCATGATTTTTAAGTCTTCTGCTTCTTTTTTGTTTATTACCGTTGTTTCTAAGCCATACGCGATCACTGGTCTTATTAGTGTTTTGTATATGTTTATTTTGGTGTTATTTATTCTATTTTCACATAATCACATTTAATTTCTGAGATTCTAATGATTTATACATTGGAGTTGAAATTTATTTCCATAAAATATTATATATTGTAATGTTTTTGTTATTTATTTAAACAGTTTTTACCGTGGGATAAAATTATACACTCATTACGGCTAATTACTATTGATTTATTAAAGAAACACTTACACACTATAATAAACTTAATTTATATACACACTACTTAATGTCTATTAATTTATCTACACTCGGTATGATAATTGTCCTAATTTATCTTCAACACTATTTATATTCACTTTCTGTTCACTCACTGTATACTGAAACTGTTTACCGATTCACTGTATACTGAACAACTCCTCGATTCACTCGAAAACCCGCGTATATATAGTCCCTCGAATCTCTAGAACATCCTTGAATTCACCACCTCTGCGTATACTTTATAAATCGAGAACATTCGCGATAAACCATTGTATGGCCTGGTACATTTCACATTTCCAGAACAGTGCGAAAGAACCTTTCTAGAAAGGTCGCATTCATAGTTTGCGACAGGACCGGCTTCGGAATCGGTGAGTTCGTAACAATATATAATAGAATATCCATGAAACGGAACGTTTATTTAATGAGAGATACCCAGATCGCCCTATCTCGAGTACTTATTTAATGGAGCTTCTTCACAAGTTTGAAGCAACAGGTAGTGTTCAAGATTTCCAACGATCTGGTCGACCAACATTTAGTGATGATAAAAAAATTGATATAGTTGCTGAAATGGTAGTAAAGCCTACTTCCTCTTCAACTAAAGTTGCGTCTATCTGTGAAGTAAGTAAAAGTACAGTACAGAGAGTGTTGGCTAAAAATAAATTTCATCCATACAAGTTAAAAATGGTGCACCACCTTTCGGATGACGACCCCGACAGAAGACTCGAATTCTGTGAATGTATGACAAATAAAATTAGTCAAAACCTACATTACACATTTCCTCATTTCCTCAATGGAAATGTGAATACACAAAATCTAAGGTATTGGAGTGACACAAATCCTCACACCTTCCGTGAACAACATACTTAACTTCCAGAAAAAGTCAATGTTTGGGCAGGTATTTTGGGAAGCCACATAGTTGGTCGTGTCTTCCTCAATTCAAATTTAAGCGGTGAAGTGAATCTGAGGATGTTACAAAATGCAATTGAGCCGTTAATTCTTGAAATTCCCAGATGAATTCGGCCATCTGGAAATAAGATTTCAACAAGATGGTGCTCCTGCACATTATTATGGTGCAGTAAGACGTTACCTGGATGGAGAAGATCGAAAGGCCACCTCGGTCACCAGATCTGACACTAATAGGATGTATTACTGTCAGGAAGTAGACGGAGCACATTTCGAACACTTGCTATAAGAATCCATTGTTGATATTTGATTAATTAAATTTAAAAAAATAATTTCAATAATTTTGGTATTTATTTAATTCATCCGTCAAAATTAGTTTCAACCCAAACAAAATTAATATGGCTATGTAGCCAAAGTCAATGCCTCCCAAACGAGATATCACTTGCCATAAGGTCCTTTTTAAAATTATTGGTCAGAGTGTTACTGAGACGTCATCTATTACTATTACGTCACCTGTTACCATTCGTAGAGAAGTTTACAACACTTTATTTTTACCCTCCAAATTTCATTAATGTAAGTGAAGCCGTTCAAAAGATACGAGGGGAGGAGGGGACCTTTGAATAGCACTGTATATTGTCCCTTTTCTAAATATTTCTATACCCATTGACCACAAAATGTACCGAATGACATATTGGCCACTATTTTGAAGTATATAACGTCGTTTTTTTGATTTATGTCATCCCAAGTTAGTAAATCAAACATTACTTAGTGCAAGCTCATATAAATAACTTTTCTAACCTCGATTCTACTTTTATATTTGACGTTCATGGTAAAACTTCCAAAGTTTGGGGTACAATCTTAAGTTATGCAGAAGATGACCAAACAGAAATTATTGCTCCAACTTTAATACAATTGGAATATTCGAATAGTTCGAAGCTATATATCATAAGGATATGTATTATGTAAGTATGATGAATATCTTTTGTTAGTAAATCTACAGAATATTTTTTTCTTATTTTTATTGAAATTGTTTGTCGCTTATCCAATAACTTTGTGCTACTACTCTCTCAATTCGTTATTCAACTTTTTAACAGAGCTCTCAAAAGAAATTTTAATACCACCTCTATTCAGTCATATAACTGTGACTGAAAATTTCAATAAATCTGAATCATCATAAAAAGAACTGACCTTGGCTGTTTTCCAAATTTCAAGCACTCGACTACGAAGCATGTCTATCGCAACTTGATATAAATTTCTTTTGAACCGTTAAAATCACAATAAAAGATTCTGCATTATGTAGTAGGTCTTATTGAATTCCGAAATATTGGGATTGCTCTCGACATAAAGAATATGTTAATGAAGTTAAGATTTTTCATACAACACGGTAATATTTATGATTGGGATTGATATCGTGAATTTGGCTTCGATATACGTTCCATAATTCTCGAATTTTCTTCATTGAAACATTTTTTTATGACCGATATAAATATATATTGTTCCTCGATGTTGTGTTCTTTCGAACTCGTTCACCATTACTCATAAATTTTCACACTATATTAAATTTTGTGGTTTTCTACGACTCTGACCCGCTGTGTCGTCATCTCTTCCTTCTCTTTAGTGCCTATTTTCTTTCGTGTCTGGCAATATCAATGAGATATAGGGGATTGAAAGCCTCTCTTCTTATAGTAGGTCTTATAACAGGCGCCTGCTGTTATTGAAAAATTACACACACACCCGCGATTGCCGCGGCACCAGAATCCTTTTCTCCAACGCCTAAGTAGACTGCTTTTTCAGAGCCGTACTAATGTATAATGAAAATTTTAAGTTATTGTCAAATTTGTTATGAGCATTTTTGCTTAAGATTTTTTTTAGCAATAATGTGTTCAGTGCTTAGTCAGCATTGTATGCTAAATTTTCATAAATGCTTCATTTCATCCTACGAAAAAATGTACCGCCTCCATGAATCCATACCTGCAACAACATAACTGTCTAAGAGGTCATGCTAGATATGTTTTTTTTTCTACAAACGTCAAAAAATGACAAGGTTCGCGCATTGACAACAATATGCGAAGTGACCCTTTTTTTATTTTCCTTCGTTACCATGACACCGTGCGTGAAGTAGTGTGCGAAATACTTACTTCGCACAATGCATGTAAACTATATGGGACTTTTATATTTTAACCTTTATGTTCCTCAATCAAGCAAAAATCCAAGAAAGCATTTATTTATTAATGTATAAAAATAATTAAGGCTTTCAAATTGTGAGAAAATGTAACACTACCTAATTTTATTTATTATTTACAATGTTAACATTAATGGTGCAGCCAGTGCACGAACCAATATTTATTCCTAAACCACATAACTCAGATTCAGCTCGTAATATCGTAGTTTTGGGAGTTGGAAGATTATCCATTTTTGATTTGCAAGCAATTGCCGTAGAGGTGACAGCACTTGATCCTGAAATTTCACAGTCTGAAATTCTATTTGATATTTGAATTTTATTGTTGATAGAATCTTCCACGTATCCTTCGGCCACAGTCGAAGATTTCCATCCTCCATGTCGCTTCAAAACACATATATCGGCCCCCTTATTCGCAAGGAGTGTGGCTGATGTTCTCCAAACAATGGCCCGTGTAGGCATCAGGATTTGGTAATTTTAGGTGTTTTGTTATTAAGCTAGGCATCTCTTATTCTGATACTTCCAAAACAATCGGCGACTATGGTAGCATAACTTGGACGAAGAGCCGCATATTTTCGGTAAATGTCAGTATAATCTAAATTTGAAACTGTAAAAATTCGTAGTATATTCGTTTTTGTATCGGGTACTTTAACAAACAAAATGGAATTTTTATCTTCTATATCATCGACCGTCATTTTAGTGAGTTCCTCACGGCGGCAAGCACCCGAAATACCCAGTATTAAAACAACCTAAAAGGAAATCAGTAATTTAAAAAACACATAAAACAATTATCAAAAATATACCTTAACCAACAAATAGGTTTCATCATCTGCCTCTCTTATGAATTGTTCAACTTCCTCTCCAGTCAATTTCTGACCAACTGACAATTTTTTCAAATATGGAACCAACTTGGTAAATTTTTTAAAATCCACGTTTTCTTTAACATTGAGTGTTGCTTTCAACAAAGAATATATTGCCCATAACGTGGAAGACTTCAGCTTTTTAGACTTCTTTGCAAAATATGCCAACAGCACATTTTCGGATATTTTTCTGGCTTTATTTGCTTCACACCACTCTTTAAATTGCTGATATGCATTTTCATACTGGCGCCTCGATTTCTCCGGTAAAAGATTTGAAATTACTGAATTGGCCGAATCTGTCAAGTTAGGTGGGATACTGCTTACTTCATCGTCGCTCGAAATTTCCATCATTTTACAGTTATAAATATCACGCACGAAATTGACGCGAATAAAAAGTCACTCAAAATAATCATCACTTTGAAATAATTGTCAACAAATTCCATTTTATTTCCATAGTTACAGTAATTATTACTTGATTTGGAAAAACAGTTTAAGCCAGTTCAATACTATTTTTCATATTAAGCTGAGCATGTTACTTATTTTAGAACATTATTTTTGACGTTTGTGGGAAAAATTTTGTTTGCATCTCATGCGCGAATTACTTTGGTGATAGAAAGATAGAAAAATAACTATTCCTTTTAATTCCTTTCAACGATAGTCGGGACTCACTCAGTTAACAGAATATATTTGAGTTTACCGATAATATTTTTTCATCCTACTGAAATTTTAAGGGTTATTTACGATCTTTCGCCGATTCCAACTATTCTAACCTCCTCACTGTTTTCATGACTTTAGAATACAGATACTTTTACTTCCATCTCAATCTCCTCTCTCCAGTATATCCACATAAATGGTTGGCATCCAAAAAACTGTGTTGAACAACGAACTAACCATGTAGTAATACACTATGGCAATAATTCTGTAAGCATTGTTAAATATCAGGCAATCTTTTAACTCCATTTACGATTTTGAAGGTTATTCTTATACACTTTATTAACTTCATTACCACACTTCAACAAATGGAGAGTGGAAAATTATTAGGGATAATTTAATGTTTTGATCTTCATTGCCTTTAGAATGTTATTATTCGGAAACTCCGATTCTGTGAGACTAGCTTGGCATTCTATAGACTCTAGGAAAGACTATGTAATTTATGGGTGTTTTCATTGTTTCTGGTTTGCTATCTCATGCAGGAATCTTGCGGCTTTGGTTTTTTTCCCATCATATTTTCCCTTTTTTTTTCTGTCGGAAAGTAGATATAATATATATGATGTTGAGTTTTTTTTTATATTTTTGTAGAAATCTCATTTTTAGAACATACATTGGAATATACAGCGGAGTCTTATCTTTGTTATACCAAGAATACTTCAAAATTTACAACTCTTACAGGTTGCTTGCAGTTAATAAACCTTAGCAATAATATATTTGCTGCATTACTTTATTTTAAAATTTACTTCTCGTGTAAAATGTAGAACTATTAATTTTTACCGAATTGTTCTGTGAATGTTAATTAAATTATTTCTACTATATACATGAGCAATTAAATTCCACATCATTCACTTCGTTTTCAATAAAATGATTTGTTGGTTTTGCCATAATGAGTTACAGTGCGGTGATATGTGGTTGGAATAAAATTAAATGAATTTTTACAAAGTTTTTCCGATAATTTTAAATTAGGTTATGAGGGCCTGGAGGGCAATAATGATACCTTGATTTGGCTTTTCTTCATCTTGTTTTGAGACACTTCCAGTATCTAGCAAAGCTCGTTATCCTATCAATACCAATTAAGAAGCTTCTTAAAAAATCTCTATAAAATTCGAAATATCATATAGTACTCAATATCTTTCTCTTTGTCTTCACAATCTTCAAACCAGTTATTATACTTAATTATTATGGGTTTTTTTATCTTCAGCAGCTCCTCTAACTCCATCTTAAATCAACATTTTTCCTAGTGACCCAATCAGGATTAGTGTTGATGTTACCACATCTCTGATTTGGTACACAGCGTAGTTCCACTTTTGGATTTCTAATATTTCGGAATATATTACGCTTACATTTAAGTATTTGGTTTCCAGTTGGAACTGGATGATTTATAGACTCAACCTCAATGTTTTCCGCAGTATATAATTAATTAGAGCTATGCGAGTGGTGACACCATTTTTACTCGTCTGCTTTTAAAAGAAACTGACTTGTTTTATGTAGAATTTGATGTAGATATGAACCTATCTGTCATTTATAGAAGCCTTAAGCGAGCTGTCGTACAGGATTCTCAATATTGGCTTATTGAAAGACGTGTGACCATATGAAAAATAAGTTTCAGCACACTAGAAAAGTTTTTTTTGCATTGCAATTGTTGGTTCGACTCAAAAATAATAGTGTAATGAAACCGGAACTCATACACATATGGAAAGTAATTTAATAATTTCGGTTTTCCATTCGAATGGCTTGTTCAATGAAAGCAACTCTATTTTAGCATCATAAATAATTTGATATTCAATTTCAATATTAACGCTAGAAATTTCATGTGAAACAATTTATTGGAAAATTCATCTACATACTGTTACTATTTTGGCATCTATATTATTGCTAGTTACAGTTCATGAGCGCCGGTTGAAAATTTATATAATATAGTTATTCTCTTCCATTTGAATGATTTAGAAGCACACATAGATATTAATATTCAATATTCTCTATGTATAAGTATTTAAACAAACTATCTAATCATATTCGAGTGTTAGTATCGTAGGCAATGTATTGAAAGCAATTAAATGAGTTCATGCTTTTTTGTTCCGTTGAAAATAAAAGTAGATGGGCTATGAGAGTTCAACGGCAAGTATAGGGAAAACAGTGTGAGTGACCCGTTAAATAACCTGTAATAATTCTTAGCTTATTCCTACAGAAATTCAGTAGTTCTTCTTAGTTTCACACATGTGTCACCTATGAAGGTTTTACTGTGTACCTGCTTTGGAGTGTTCCTCCACTGAAGTTTGTGTTGGTTTTGTACCCATTTTTGTATTTGCGCTCGGACTACCTTCTTTGTGGTCCCAAGAGCTGGTTCTGGTCCAACATATGCTGTTGCTGAACCTCTTCTCGCTAGTTCATCAGCTTGTTCATTTCCAGAAATACCGTTATGTGCCTGCACCCACACTTATCTTACTTGAATGTGGTCTGCTAGTTCATTCAGTTCTTTCTAGCATTTTTCTACCAGTCTGGATGTTACCTTGCGGCTTTTAAAAGCCTGGCTGTCAGTTAATATGTTTATCCTATAAGTCTACGTTTGTTAATTCTGACACATTCTAAGATAGCATACATCTCTACCTGAAATATAGAGACGTGTGGGATGTACGCGAGACGTGACGTTTCACGTGACAACTGATGTGATATGTGACGTTTTATGCGACGTTTGACGTGACACGTGGCGTTCGACGTGATACGTCACATCTCACGTACGTCCCACACATGTCTCCATGAATCTCTCTCTCTTTAACACACTATTTTCCCTATACTTGTCGTAGAGCTCTTATAGCCCATCTACTACTTTTCCATATACTTGTCGTTGAACTCTCGTAGCCCATCTACTGATAAAAATCAACTCGGTTTATCAGTAGGTTTTTTAGGACAAACAACGGTGCTGACGGTGACGATTTTGAATACCAAACTAAAACTAGACTGTAAGTAAATTAGAGTTGGATTTATTTATAATAAGAATAGTATACCGGATGGCTTTCTATACTGCGTAACTTTTTTAATGTACAACCGAAAAATTACTTCAAATTTGATCTCCCTTGTATGTTTTTCAATAACTTTCTAAACGTCAGATTGAATTAAAACTATCATATCAGATAGTAATTAGATATTTGTGTCTCTTTTTGCTTGTCATATCTCTTTGGAAACTTTTTAAATCGACCGGGCATTATTATTAATGCTCAATTGTTCACATCGTCTGTTATATAATTAATTTCTTATGTGATAACTGTAAATGCTCCCATATATAACGAATGAAAAAAGAAAATATATCAATATTACAGTCGTTAAGATAAGAAAACTATAGTCAATTTTCTTATCGGACTTTGTTAATTCACCTGCAAACTTTTTGATAGCAGCACCACCAAAAAACTGGGTGAAAAAGACTCTAGCACTCTACTGTAACTCTCCTTATCTATTAACTTCCGTTCAAAACGGAAAATTGGAATTTAAACTACCATTCGCAGAATGTGTATATAGAACGTTCTAGATTTTTATTTTTATAGGAGATATAAAGTATATCTGAATACGTGCTATTTTCAATACTGAAGTTAAATTTGCGTTACCTCGGGGCTATAACTCTTCTCACCTACTCCCAATATTCCTTTCCACCCGTACTATTGTATACCTATACGGAGGGGAAATAAAAATCTTCAATTAGGGTGAACGGTTAAATTTTAAGGGGTATCGGATTTGAAAAAATAAAATTTTTATGTTGAAGCGCAGACATGCTTGTTAAATTTTAGTAGTTGGTATACGTCAAAATTTTATATCTTCTAGTTATGTTTACGAAAAACAGTAAAACTGTGTACAAATAATTTAAATAATGGAAATTTAACGGCTCGTTAATCGTAACAACATATTGGCATTGATGTCGTATTAATCCAATCGGATTTTTGAAGCTAAACAGGGAATACGTTCATATTTAAACGACCGGTAGTGTAAACTAGACTTACTAAACTTTTATTTCCCTTGCTCGCTCTTAAGTGGCTTACTGTATCTAATTAAGTGAGTTAAACTGTTGACTAACTAACTAACCCTATCGAGATACAATATCTATTAGCTGACCTAAATCCTGTCAAGTCCTTTGATGGTTAAACACCCCAGCATAAATCAATGCTTGTAATAATGGTTGAAAGGATTTCAGACTAACTATTTTATATCAGGAACCTGTTCTTGATTTCCATGTGAGGAACTACTAAGAAAACTTACTTCTGATATACGAGGATGTATTGATATTTAGTTACCATAGCAACGAACAAGAACTCATTAAAAGTGTCAGTGTGAAGCTGGACGTCAAAAAAGTAAACCAGAGTTACGCTATAAATTAAAAGAAAAAAGATGTCCACCGAAATTGTGAAAATCGAAAAATTGGAGTTGAACTATAGGGAAACACGAATTTTTGACTGATTTTGCGAAAAATCGATAGTACCCACCTATTTTGAGAATAATCCGTCAAAAAATTTGCGGGTTATACACAATTTACAAAGAAAAATCCAAAAAAAGATTTTTTTTCGCCACTTGAGCCATTACTTTTTGGCATGATATTTCATACAAAAAACAGTTTAAATGTATTGCTCTGTACATGAAAGTGATCAACAACATGTGTTCTCGCTATCTATGAAAAAAATCCAGT
>CAJUYH010004955.1:14704-39715 GCA_910591685.1 Galerucella tenella | reverse complement strand
CTTCATATACAGGGAGAATCAATAAAAACCATCAAAATTTTGCAATATCACGTTTGATTTTTGATAATAAGCTTATTTATATTTCTAAACTGGTGAATCTGAAGAATTATTATCATTTCTTTTTTGTTTGATGAAGATTTAACTAAATCTGTGCAGTAATGCGAAAATTCGGTTACGGTAAAGGGTTTCTGCGTAAACAAGAGAATCTAGAACAGATCTCGATTGGTTCTCTAGGGAGTAGGCCTAAGATAGTACACCCTTCGAACTACAAAGATGCTTTTGGTAATTCGATTTGTTATTGATAAGGAATTGAGCTGAAAGTCAAACATCCGGACCAGACCGAAGATGAAAAAATAAGATAGAATAAAACATTCGAAATCGGTATACAGATAATTCGTGAAAATCAGTAAAGGGCAGACAAAAAGTTTTTTTGTTGAATTTTGAACAAACGCGATAGACAATTTTCACCGTTAATTCCCTTAATGTTTGGAAATATCGAATCAAAATTCACTTATATATGTAAAATTTTACTGTAAACTGTCTAACTGTTCAATTAGTCGAGGTATGAGTACCTTATATTGAAAAAATATGGATTTTCGAATATTTTCACTACTTTTACACTGATGATTCATAAAATAAAAACCCTCCAGGTTATAGACTTTATCTCTCCTCAAATTACAGTCGAATATCCATGATATTGTATTGGCAGGAAGTAGTGTTAAATCGTGGGAAATGTTTTATCCAAAATGGAGATGGATACAATTCTGTCTACTGTGCTAACATTTTCCCTAATGACGTAAATCGGAATTGCCATCATATTTCTTAATTGATATTAGCTGAAATCCCAAATCTGCGGCAATCGTTTCATGCCAACGGTAAGTTTTTGCATTTTATTAGGCTTTAAAATACGTTGAAAGTTTATAGGGTAGTACGTTGAAAAGTTTTGAAGTCGTCAAAATTGTATCCGTTTTAAAGTGACGATGTAAGATTTTACCATTAGAAATTCTATAGAAACTGCCGTCAGAAATGCAGGAAACAAAATCCCAACCACGTAAAATGTAGGGGGGCTGATTTTAATTTATATAGTGCCTTAATACTGAATTTACGGATATTGACAATAATATTATAATCTATATACATGGAAATAAAATGGAAACGTGTCTAAATATTGGATTAACTAAAGTATTTAACAAGTTTACTGGAAATTCATTCACAACAATCTTACCGGAACCTTTCAAGGTAAAAAGGTTTAATAAGGGAGAATGTTTGATATTTATTTGGTCGTTAGGAAGATTATTTTTTTCGTATCCTTCTCAAACAACGATCAATTTAGTTAAGTTACCTCGTATAGTTTCGATAATACCTGATTAAACATAGGGTATAGTTCAGCCATCCTTTGCCGTTACGTCATAATCGGTGACGTATTCTGCTGTTTTACGTATGTCCTATATTACTTGAATATTATTTTTCGTACTTCCGGGCCTAAAGTGACAACTTCACTCCCTTGTGACAGGTACTAAAGTGTCACATTTAATCCCTCCGGGATTAAATATTGACGAAACTCCCGGAACGATTAAATCACAAACTAACAGCGCATTTTCAGTAGGTTGTCTCACATTTTTTAAGCGGCACCACTTTTTAAAAGCATCGTACTGCTGCTCGTATAGTTTTCTAGATTTCGGTGGTAACAATTCTTCACCTACTTCGGCTGCTCTTTTATCAATATCAGATACACCTTCTTCACTCATGATACCAATAATTATCAATAACAATGTTTCTTTACAATGACACTAGTAATGACAATGTTTCTAAATTATAACTGTCACAACGCAATGTTACTATGGTAACTTATTTTAAAGACAGTTTATTAAATGAGTTGAAGAGAGAAAAAACTGATTGAAATTATTGAAATAATTAATAAAATCATACCGGAAGTACGAAAAGTATCGTATATACCTTGCGACTGAAGTACATTTAATCCTTCAGGTAAATTATGGCCCTCCCTGCGGTCGGGCCATAAACTTTACCTTCAGGATTAAATGTACTACTTCAGTCCCGCGGTATATAATATACTATTACACTTAACCTCAAAATAATAATCAATGACATATATGTTAAGAATTGTTTTCAAAATATGACAACTGAACTGTCAAAAGTAACAGATAAAATTTATGTCGAACTTAGATAATAAATACGTTAATGACGTCATAATTCCATCTCATCCATTTCCTGAATAAGAGAGCAAGCTGGACAATGTATGACGTAACGGCAAACGATGGTTGAACAAACTATAGCTCTACCAATCAAGAATTTCACAAGTGATTATACATAGAGTAGCTCTACTAATCAAAAATTTTACAATACTTTAATTTCCATAGTAACCACATCGACATCAATATTCTGACGTTTATCAAAAATGAGTCGATTTGGATTGTGAATTACGTTGTACAAATTTTTATCTAAATTAATAAATTGTTTATATTTACTCAACAAATAATCGTATCAAATACAATACGTACTTCAAAATGAATACGGATATACACCTCAAACTTCCTGCATAATACAAATCGTGTCAGTTTGACAGAATAGACATTCTTTGTAATTATGCAACAAGTTGTCGATGTATAACCTGATTATTTTGGAGAACTTATAACTGATTATTTGAATATTTGTTTTTATTCATCTCAAGAGCTTCTAAAAGATTTGATTTCAGGGATTCGGATTCTTTATGCAAAATTTCAATATTTGAATCGAAATTGTGTTGGTTTTCTAATAAATGATTTAAGTAGTTGAAATCCAATTTTTGTTTGCCATAGCTACGTTTGTGAAATTCTAGTTTTAAAATTCCTAAAAGTTCTACCTATATAAATTTTATCACAGATGTCATTACCACATTTAATTTATAAACTCCTGATTTATTTCAATTTGAAGATTAAGATTTGTTGTTTTTAATGAATTTGGATAAATTGTAATCGGTTTGAGTAAATATTTAAGTCCAAGTTTCTAAAAATGATTTGATTTTCAAGAATGGTATTCCAAAGTATGTTAAGCTCTTAAATTGATTATTTTTGTTTTCATCAGAAGGAAATACTTATTCTAGAGTATGTTTTAGTATATAGTGTAGATTTTAACAAATTAAATTGTTGTATTTCATTGTTTAGATCTATTACTCTTGTTTTCATCATTTTACACATTACCTCGAAGATTCTGAGAAACACACGGTTCTATCGATTTTTCTTAGAATCTTTGAAGTTAGGTTGGGTGAAAAGTTATTTTTACAAAATGTTTAGATCTTTTTAATACCTACAGCATTGCTATACAACCTTTTTAGAATTTTGGTCGACTTTTGCCGCAAAATGGGAAACCTGGTCCCACTGCAACCCCCCTATATTTTACCTGCTTGGATGTTTGCTTCCTGTATTCCCGACTCCAGTTTTTTCCCTTTCTCATCATTAGTTTTCTGTTATTAATTTTGTCCCTTTGTCATTTCATTATCGGCTATCTGCACTGGTGTATTTTGTTTGTATTTGACCATAAATCAACTGCAGTTATGGGAATTTTTAAATATAAAATACGCTGTGATGGAACATAAAAAATGATTCTGAATTTAAATTTAACGATAGAAAAAAAAATTTCATATAGAGAGAAAAATTTTATCCAAAATCTGTGTACCGGAAATAACTCATACACTAAGGATATTACAAGCGAAAATTACATTATCTTTTGATAAAGACTTTATGCAAACTTCAAAAGCAAACTGCTGTTGACAACGACAATAACACGTTTTGTTAGACACTAGTCAATAAAAGAAGAAGAGCCCGAAAACCTCATTTGTTTGCCAAACATGTTTGCCTCGAGGAAAGGACGGCCATTGTTCGATTGAGTTGCGCTGCAAGACGAGTGTTTGGCTTGAGGGAGTACTTTCGGCATTAACCTTTATCTCAATCCGACGATTGTCAACACAGCTCGAGGCAGAAAACTTGATTCAAACTATTTTATCGATTAGAAAATTAAAGGGTTTAATTTTATATCATTTAAAAATATAGTTCTTCTCACTTGTATGAATTTATATTTTTTCAGAGGATTATTTTTTTTCTTGTGCTGTCAAATATGTTGAGAGATTGCGGTAGGGCATTAATTTTTGATTTATATGGAGTTTCACAAATTTGAAAATTTTATTTTGGACACTTTTAGTCAGTTTTAGGCGTTTATTGGTTCAGCTTCCGTCGCAATCTTTGATAATTCTTACAAAAGCAGAGCACTTGGATAGATATTTCATTCCTAGACCTAATTTGGTTTAGGTTAGGTTAGGTTTGTGGTGAGTGGGTCTATAAGGCCCTCCACTGCGACTCACAAGAGTCTATTGTGGTTTAATTTATGCTTTTTTTATCATAGATAATAACAATGAAAAAATACATATTTAATAAACTAGATAATCAAAAATGTACAATACATGTACCGGGTGGTCCAATAAGCCGATCTCTCGGCTATATATCAGAAACTATTCATGTTATAACTTTAGGAAAAAAATTCCTTTGGAAAAGTGGACAAGAGAAATTATTGGATATTACTTTCAAGTTTCTAGGTTAACCGCTAGAGGGCGTAACCTGTGAAGAAAAATTTAAAAATCAGTTTTTTGTGGAATATGCCCATTTATACCCAGTGTTGAATAAGTAAACTAAAGAAAGGCCTAAATTTCGCACAAATTTGTTTAATTACTTTTTATTCTATTTTTCGTAATAAAGGGTGGGCGAAAGTGGGAATGTGTTTGTGTATAAATACCTATAACTTTTGTTTGAATCAACCGATTTTAACGAAATTAGTGTCAATAGAAAGAGTGTAGATGAATTAATTACATCTACTATAAAACAATGGAATTTAGTTTTAATTGTCATAGGTAGAGGGTACTTTCGAATAAAAAAAATTAAAATTTGTTTTCTTAAAAAATGTTTAATGGAAACACCTAATTATTGTGAATTATAATAAAATTGGATTGAATTCTGAACAAAACAGCGCAAACCGCATGTTGATAGCTTTTGTCGAACTCGAGATATAAATAAAAACGCATTAACATAAAGTGAGTATAGTATTGACAGCGTATTACAACTTAAAATTAAACAGGGAAAAAAAAGATCATACAGATAACTTGGTCATTGAAACTTGATGTCCAATTAATTGTTCAAATTGTTTTTCATCGTTTTTCACACAAATATGCAATCTAGCACGCTTTGACATATCTGTTGCTTACATTGCAGCTGTTGATATACTATTTATAGCGTAAATAAACAGGAATATGTATAAAGTAACCATAAGATAAAGTAAAATATAATACGAGTAAAATATAAAATAAAACATGCACAAAATAAAATATGAAAAGCATAAAAAGTACCGTGTAAGCAATAAAATATAAAACTAAGTTAAAAAATATAAAATATTATAAAAATTATAAAAATAAATAGGAATATATTCATACATACAGACATACTAGTGGTTTGATTGCTGATATATTTAAGCAAATCCTGGCTGTCAGTAAATATTTTCAGCATCCCTCATGTATATCGATGTCTGTAGAGCGTATTTAGTATTTGGATGGTTGATCATGCAGAGAAGATTGCCAAATATATGCCCAACAACTGAATCGAAGATAAATTGATAATTATACTGTCTTTCAAGAGAGATCCTATGCAGTTGGTTCTGATTCAAGGGCTCATTAAAGATCCCTGTTTGTAATTTCAGGCACAACTTGTAATTTAATTATAATAAACTGTTAAAGACAATATTTATTAAGAGATATTATATATCGTTTGAGAGAATTTGTAGAATGTACCGCAAATATTCGCTTGGCGAGTCGGCTTACCGACCCGTTGTGAACTTAGTCTAGGTACTTATTTACATTTCAAATTGTATTTTGTATTTTGTTTCTAATTACCTGCCACCATCACTTTTGTCATCGACCATTTCAATTTTGAAGGTTTTTATTTATTACTAGAGCTGCTGTTAAGATGAGTACAGATAATAACAGGGAAAAGGATAGAGACCAAAATTGTTCCATTGGGGGTGGAAAAAAAGCAAAATATTTATCAGAAATTACTCAAAATATGCATTCACAGATCTATAATTCTCATTTATAATTGAAATCAAGATATTAAGATGTTCCTTAAACCCATTTTTGGAGGTCCTTTCTGTTCGACTCATACTTGGATTTTAATTCCCTTTGGAGGAATATCCTAGAACATGAAACATATACAGTAGGTTAAATGGAACAAAAATGACGCTATATAAGCAGCAACACAACAATGCCAAGTCTGGAATATATCCAAACAAAAACAGAAATTTCCAATTATTCTTTATCCTTGGGTTATTTGAAGGAATTTGAAAGTCTGGAAGTCTTGGACAGTCTAACCACCCTTGTAGATAAATCTAATGCCGTGCATATTCTTTTAATTATCCTAAATATGAAAAGTATTGATACTTTCAAATCACCATCCTGACTAAAAAGTAAAATCAAATTAGTGTCGAAAATGGCTTGAAAATAATGTACTTTATTAGATCAAAAATGGTCGGAATTTCCGGAATAATTCCGTCGAGAATATAACGGAGATAATTCCAATAAGTAAGGCCCTTCACAAATTGTCATAAGTTGTTTTTAAGTGCGAGAACATCACTTGCCGTTATTGGTTTCCATTTTGTTTGAAATGAGTTTTTGTTCCTTTGTGATTATTTCTGACGTTACCTTGTTACTTTCGGTTAAACTTCTGTTAATTAAAAACGGTGACATCGTATAGCTGGGCACTCAATAAAAGTTGTCCGTTTGAAAAGCGTTCCACAATAAATGCTTGGAAAATCGGAAAATTATTTTGTACTCGCGGTTGAATTATAAACAAAAAAAAGTAGTTTTCTTGTCTTATAGCAATGATTTTGATTTGGTATCATTGAAATACTTATTATTGGGATATCTATAAACCAGATTAAACAACATTGTAAGAATGATAGTGAGTGGTTGTAACCATCATCAAGAGCCAGAGCAAAGTCATGGGATAGTATCATGGAGGTTTTAGTAGAGACCGAGGAACAACTGACTTACTATTCATCATAAAGAAAGCCTGTAATGGAGATAAGAAAGTGGATCAAGTTTCAGAGAGACCAAAATGTTACAGAGTGTCCCAATTGAGAAAAAAATGAAGCCAAATTTTTAATTTGATTCTAATAATTTTACATTCCTAGTTGAAATTATTATTATGAAACTCTACTATTTCATATTGCGTTGAAAGTTTTGTCAAGAACACAGACGGCTCAAAAGCAATAGAAGGAACTAGGATAGGAGTGTTCGGGCCAGGAACCAAACACTCTGAAAGCTTGGGAAAAAACCCAAGTATCTTTCAAGCGGAAATACACGCCATACGAAAGTGCGTCCAGTTCAATATTGATAAAGGATACGGAAGACAAAGTAGCATCATAATGTCGTATAGTCAAGCAGCCATTGAAGCACTGAGCTCTTGCGTAATCAGTTCCAAAATGGTATGGGAATGCCTAGACAAACTCAATGAACTAGGCGAGAACAATATAGTCACTCCACTGGATTCCAGGATACATTGGAATAGAAGGAAATGAAATAGCAGATGAACTAGCAAAAAGGGGGACTGAAATACCTTACCGGGGGCCTGAACCCTTATGCGGAATCAGCCCCAATATAACATTGGAAGAAATAAGTAAAGCCGAGGAAGAGAGACGATCTGACCATTGGGAAGATCTAGTAGGGCTTATACAATCAAAGACTCTTCTGGGTGACTACAACCTGTTGAGATCAAAAGAATGCATAAGTCTAAGTAAAACTGCGCTTAGAGTTTTAACAGGGATCCTATCGGGACATTGTCGCCTGAATGGGCACCTGAAAAAGCTCAAAATAGTGGAGGAAGAAGAATGCAGATTTTGTGGAATGGAAGAAGAAACCTCCATCCACATACTTTCCAACTGCACAGCACTTCAGAATCCTAGAGCACAGCACCTAAGAGATTACTGGATAGAAGAGGAACATTTGCCTGAGTTGAAGCCTGCAGACATCCTACAATTCCTCCGGGAAATAGGACCAAGGGAACTACTAGTTTCTGAGACTCTCCTCAGAAACTAAGTAGAAGTAAGGGGGCACAATAGATCTTTGAGGTCTCACTCAATGTCACCCCAAAACACACACATACATACACATTTGTCAAGAACACACATTTCGGCACTGCCTTTATTTCCTTCATCACTTCCAATGTCAATTCATATGTCTGATTTATTCTACATTCCAATGTATTATCAGAAAAATCCATCGATATGTACCGGGGAATTTTTCAATCTGCAAATTTGTAAAAAACAGCGATGATTTCGATTGAAATCCGCTAATCTGCACTAAATTTTATTTTCATTTGTTAGCTAAAGTTCGGATGTATATACCTAGGTATGCGTGAAAAAATATATATTCCATCAAGCTTTTCATTAATACAGTGCCAATTAATAAAAGCGTACAACGAATGTACTCATGAAGTTAATTAACAAATTTTTGCAGACTGGCAAACGCCATTGAAGTTTTTGCGTTTTGATATTTACATGGTGAACTGGATTTAATAGAGATCTCGTGAACCGTCACGTACCAAACTTTTTCTCCGTTTGATTGATATTGTCAATTAAATTCGGTTCATCAGGGTGTTTAAGATACTCGTTCCCAAAACTCTCCCATGATGTATATAAATTGTATATTGTAATCAGTGTTGTCTACGTACATATGTACTGGAAACTACTAAGTACAAGCAATGGCAATTAATTTCATTTTGGTGTGATCGTAGCAAAAATCTTGTGTGTATTCCGAGCAGAAAGTCTTTTGGTAGTCTCGACAGATTGCCAAATTACTATTGCTATTACTAAGCAATTTAACCTCGAAAATTACCGCCCTATCTCATTGTTGTCAGTGTTTTCGAAAATATTTGAAAAACTTATTAAAGATAGAGTGTATATACATATACTCTTTGATAACCAGTTCGGTTTTAGAGAAGGACGTTCTACTGAGGATGCCATATTGCAGCTAACATCGCAATTATATAAGGCGTTAGATAAAAAAGTTCCACTTATGTGCATATTTGTGGATTTATCAAAAGCCTTCGATACTGTTAGACATAAACGTTTATTGGAGAAACTGCAATGTTACGGTATAAGAGGTCCAGCTTACTTTTTATTAAAAGACTATTTATCACAGCGAAAGCAAATAGTAAGTATAGATGGAGTTTCAAGACGTTCCAGGACAGTAACCTGTGGTGTTCCACAGGGAACAGTACTGGGACCTCTATCATTCACGATTTATACAAATAGTTTATTGCATTTATTTGCATCAGGAGAAATAGTCAGTTTTGCAGATGATATGGCCATAATATATGAGGGTGAAAGCTGGAAAGACCTCAAAGTATTAGCAGAACAAGATCTAAGACAAATATGTAACTGGTTTAAATATAACAAATTGACTCTAAACAGCCGAAAAACAAATTACTTACCGTTCACATCCTACTCCAATCACCTTCCTGATCTGGGACCATTAACAATTGATGACCAAACACAAATTTTTGAAAAAGATCGAATCAAATACTTAGGAATCGTAATAGATAGACATTCAAGGTGGGACTTACAAGTTAACAACGTCAAGAATAAATTAAGAGGTCTGCTGACGAAATTCAGATACCTAGTTGATTTTTTAACATTGAAAAACCTTAAAATTTTGTATTTCTCGTTGATGCAATGTCAGTTGCAGTATGGTATCCTAAGTTGGGGAGGTATAACAGAAAGTAATTTGCAGGGTCTTAATGTCTTACAGAAGTGGATACTGAGAGTCATATATAAAAAAAATATAGGGTTCTCTAGCGACAAACTTTTTTCACAAAATAAAATATTTGATGTTAGACAAATTTTCTGCGAAAAGATATTCACAAATATACATAAAAATAGAATAAAAGTACAACCAGTCCAACATTGTCACAACACGAGAGCAAAAGAAAACTCAATCAATATAACTATATGTGAGAAAACAATCGGTCAACGCTCAGTGGAATTTCGGTCAGCAAAAATTTATAATATTTTACCTCTCAACTTGAGAAACATAAATAATCCTGGAACATTTGAACGATGTGTGAAGGAATGGATGTACAATACTGACAGAAAAAGATTCAATGATCTAGTCAACCTAAAATTTTGTATTTGATATTATGAATCTAATTAATACTGCCAATATTTCCCGATTTTGTCAATTTGCCCTAATGTCACCACTTCACTGATTTCTTTATTATTATTACCTTTCCCAATAATCATAATATAGTTTTAATTATAAGTCGGCATGTGTTTGTTTATCGTTCCAGTAAAATAGTTATATTTGGAGTTTTATATTCTATGATATTTTATAAATGTATTTTTAATTATGTGAAAATATCACGTACAAGCGTCTTTGGCGCTTTAGTGATTTTATGTTTATTCATGTATTCTTAACAATTCCTTTTTAAATCATTTATTATATTGTATTATATTCCTTGAATAAACATTATTATTATTATTATTATTATTATTATTATTATTATATGTCAAAATAATGAATTAAAACTAGACCTTGTCTATTCCATGAGGTTCAAATTAAAACATGATTTTTTCCCATTGAAAAATTCAAATTATCATCACGTCGCCCTTTAAAAATGCAAATTTGAACCGCTTTTACATAAAATTTTCCAAACAAACAAACAAAAATAACGCAAGCGGAACATTCCAATATTGACAAACTATTAATATTCGGGCAGTTATTTCGAAAACAAGGCAGTCACTCTTCGGTAATGTCGGAGATGTTATTCAGGAGACACATCTACCAATTTTTCAGCAAACAGAAAACCTTGACCGCTAGAATCGAGCACTTTTTAAATTTTCTCTGGCTGGTAGTGCCAGAGATTTTCAGAAAGAACGTGATAAGAAACTTTCGGCGAAAATTTCCACTAATTTACAAGTAGGTCGATCGAGCTCCAGAAATAAAATGAAAAAGACATCGATTCAATTATATTTTTAGTGCTTGTAGTTGAAATTAACCTTTTCATAAATAGAAATTTATCTGAAGCTGTATAAAAGGGATGCGGATATTGTTAAAATCTAAGTTTTTTTGTAAATTATGTACCGTCCGCCACTGGTACGTTAATGACAGATATCGCCCATGGTCCCTCGCCTCTTACTAATGCCGCGTAGCTTCAGATTGGTTTGCCAAACTATACAGCATGTCTCCTCAACGTTTACAATGTGATGTGTGGGTGTGGAGACGAAATTGACTCGATTTAGCATATCTTCAGCGATTGAGTTTTTGACGTGAGACAAAGAAATATCAGAGGCCACCTTTTCCAGGATTACACGACTATTTCCAGTCACAAATGTCTAAACTATAAGGACACTATATGTATTTTATTATATTTGTATACTAGCGGCATCTACATAGTTGAGCTCCAGGAGTTTCGTAAATCGTATCTTATCGATTGCATCCAATTGAAATTCTATAGCGACCTGGAATTAATCGTTTATCGCAACGCAACGAAGAATAGAGATCTTCCACTATATCTGTTCCACGATTCCGTAGAACATGCTTAGATACTCGTATTTTTCCATTGGTCAAACGTTTTACGAGCCTTTTCCAAAGCTTTGATGGTCACAATTACACAATCCGATTTATATGGATATTTCAGTTGAATAAAGTTTTAGTTACTGTTAAGAATTCAAATATACAATAGAATGAGTAAATAGTCGTAATAACCTTTTATTTCATAGCATTTGTACAGCTTAACGAATAGAAGAGAGAATTCCGATTTTGGAAGTGATAATCGAAAGTTAATAATAAATTATGGAATCAAACAATTTTATTTTGGTAAATCTACATTATATTTAACCTTGAAGTTGTGACGCGTTTCGCTAACACAGTAGCTTTTTCAAACGAATGGAGGTATAATGAGAAATTTTCAATTTATACAGTGCCTTAATACTAAATTATACGGATATTTAACAATAAAATTATAATCTATTTACAAAGAAATGAAATGAATTTGTCTAAATATGGGATTAACTGAAGTATTTAACAAGTTTACCTGGAAACTCATTCACTACCATCCTACAGGCACCTTTCTAGGTAAAAAGGTTTAATGAGGGAGAATTGTTAATATCAAGTTGGTCGTTCAGAAGATTATCTGAATATTTGTTTTTATTTATCTCTAGGGCTTCTAAAAGATTTAATTTGAAGGATTTAGGTTCTATCTGCAAAATTTCAAAATTTGAATCGAAAGAGTGTTGGTTTGCTAATAAATGATTTGAATAGTTGGAATCTGATTTTTGGTTGTCATAACTACGTTTGTGTTCTGAAATTCTAGTTTTAAAATTCCTAAAAGTTCTACCTATATAAATTTTATCACAGTCGTCATTACCACATTTTAATTCATAAACTCCTGATTTATTTAGTTTTGAAGATTTAGATTTGTTGTTTTTAATGAATTTGGATAAATTGTTGTCGATTTTTTAGCAAATATCCAAGTTTAAAGTTTCTAAAAATGATTTTATTTTTAAGGATGGTATTCCAAAGCAAGTTAAGCTAAATTAAATTGGTTATTTTTGTTTTTATCAGAAGGAAATACTTGTTCTAGAGTATGTTTTCGTATCTTTTTATCTATGATGTTGTCAATTAAATTTGGATCGTAATTATTATTAACCGCTATTTGTTTTATTATATTTAGTTCTTTATTGTAATTGTCAATATTCAATGGAACTGTTAAAAGTCTATGTATCATACTATTGAAAGCTGCTAATTTATGACTGATTGGGTGGACTGAACTATTATGAATTGTAATGTCTGTATGTGATGGTTTGTGAAATATAGAAAAGTCATGTCTTTTATTTATATTTGAAATTGTAAGATCTAGAAAGTTTATGGACTTATTTTGTTCAATTTCTACTGTAAATTTGATATTTTTATGTATTGAGTTAATGTGAGTACCTAATGAAGTTATCTAATTGTCTCGTAGTACCAGTGAAGCAAGCTAAAATGTCATCTACATATCGGTGCCAGTAAACAAATTTTTTACTAAGGGGGTGTTTATGAATTATCTTTCCTATATTATCCATGAAAATTTCTGACAATAGGGGACTGAGAGGGTTGCCCATAATCAAACCCTCTTTACTGCTATAAACCTTTCCGTTGAAATGAAAATAATTTTGATTTAAACAAAATCTTAATAAGTTTATAATATCAGACTGAATTATGGGATTAGTATTATTGTAAGTGAGCAAGATATCAACTAGAGTGATAGTTTCATCAGGAGATATACTAGGGAATAGATTTGTTACATCGAAACAAAATAAATGAATTCAGAAAAGTGAGTTAGTTTTATATCTTGAATATTATTTATTAGTTCTGTTGAGTTTTCAATGGAAAATTGAGGTTTGAATGAACACTATTTGGATTTATATCTATTAGAATTTTAACAACTTTAAGGTTAAATATAATGTAGATTTAACAAAATCAAATTGTTTGATTCCATAACTTACTATGGATCTACATCAAGTAAAAGCCTCATCTATTTAATTAATAATAAATATTCGACATTTGTAAAGCTGCACTTCCCATCACTTTTGTACGAACCCTGTAAGTAATGTTTTCATAGAAATTCTCTGTTAAAATCCCACGTACATTTCAAAAGGTTAATAATATATAGGGTGTTCTATTTAAGCTCGTCGTGACACAGTCTTTTCAAGATGCTTGTATACAAAGTAAAAAAAATGATTACATTTATAAACTGATGTTTTATTTATCACATCATATCGCGCTCCAATCTATACCAATTCAAACACCGTCTTCCATTTTTATTTCCAGTTATTCTTCCAAAGAATTGTTTAATTGACTGCGATTTTTATTCCACTCTGTTTTCGCTCTATCTTGGCGAATTATTTCGTCTCAATGGTTTCCAAATCTTGGAATTGGGTATTTGCATTTAAAATGGGATCATCTTCCAACGTCTGGCTATCTATCCGATTTGAATACGATTTGAAAAACAATATCGGAGAAAAAATATTCGAGGTGTGCACTCCAAATTTGTCACAATCGTTTGCGTTTTTCATATTCCGCCTTATTTTTGAGAAGGTTTTTTGATTGAATTTGAGACTGTTTATTCAAAGATTTGTTTCAACAACACCTCCAAATCCCACGCTTTTTAATCAAATTGATTTTACAATTATCAACTGAAATATTAATATAGTATTGAGAAAATATATTTGCAGAATATACACTGCAAATACTAACAGTTCCTGGAAGACAAATAGTCCGTAGAAGTTCCTGAGATACAAGTTCCTTGGAGACATAAAGTTACCTCGAGACAGTTTCCTGAAATGAAAGTTTCTGAGACAAACAGTCTTTTGCAGGTACTACAACAGTCTCTGGAGTACCTACCATTATTTCCGTCCCTTGGAATAAAACAGTCCATAGGAATACATCAGTTGGATGACAAACGTTCCCCAAGAGATTCCTAAAACTTCCAATAGTGAAAGTACAACTTCATCTGGACTTCATTTTCACAAACATGAGATTTAGGGCCGGTTTTACAAGAGAGATTTATACTAGGTATAGTTATTCTGGGAATAAAGTTATACCAGAAGTTATACCTAGAATAAAACTAGTTGGTTTTACGATGCTTTTTTACATCGGTATACCAATTCTTACTCAAAGAATTGCTATATCGGTGTAAAAAAGCATCGTAAAACCCACTAGTTTTGAACTAGGTATAATTTCTGGTATAACTTTATTCCCAGAATAACTAACTATACCTAGTATAAATCTCTCTTGTAAAACCGGCCCTTAGGGAGAGATTTATACTAGGTATGGTTATGGTGATCTACTTGAATTTGTTCGGATGAATTTTTACTATTATTTCCATAATTTTTTTTGCGCGATTGATCTTTTTTATTTATTTACATTACAGCATCGGTTGTCAGGACGGTAGGTTGTGTTTACTGGTTTCTAAGTTTAACACGTCGGTAAGTGATTTACTTACCGTCCAGACGTCGAAAAGTAATAAATAGCATAAAAACAAATTCACCAAAATGCAAAATATATTTTAAACTGATCGAAAAGTATTAATGTCACTTTTGACATTTCGTTCATTTCGAAGAAATTTAAATTATTTTATTCGGAATTTATTTCAATACGATCGCGCAAAAAATGGTGTAAGCATCTCGAACGTTGAGGGTAATTACAACGTTTGCATGTAGATTCCTCCCGTAAAATTGGACAAAATGATATGAGGATCAAGAGGTCTAGCTCATTCACTTTTCGAAATACAGCGTGTTGAAATTTTGATATTTGAATGTTTTAATTCGATAACTTTAAAATGGATGGATGAATTAATTTGACATTTGGCAGCTTGTTTTTAAATGTAAAAGGGTATATTTTTAAGGAAATAGTAGTTTGTGCAACTAGTGTGGATATGGACAATCCACACGAGTTGAACAGCATATTTTTTCTACGACCCACTTGAGAAATATTGATAAACATTTTTTTTTTCTTAAGATCAATTAGGTAACAAAGCCCTGCGAAATGGCTTAGTTTACTACCAAATTTAATTGGTTAGTTAGGCAAGAACCTGAGGTATATTCACCATCATTTTTATTGTAACGCCATTCAACATTGTTTGTTTCATTAGCGCACAACCAAATCAAATCTTGTTTCATTGGCGCCCAACGTCCATTTTTTTTAATGTCAATCAACATTATGACTTGTTTCATTGGCCAATGAAACCAATAATGTGATTGAATGTCGTAAGAAATGATGGTAATCACTGCAGGTTCTTGCCCAACTAACCAATTAAATTTGGTAGTAAACTAAGCCAGTTTGTAGGGCTTTGTTACGTCATTGATCTTGAGAAAAAAATTGATTTTAGCAGAGTTAAAAAAAAAGGAAAAGCAGTTTTAGGGCGCCACTAATTTTTTTTCCTAAAAGAAAATTAAAAACAAAATCAAATTTAAAGGTTAGCTAACTGTTATTTCACAAAAAAAAAATAAAAAAGGACGCTTCTGTGTAGTAAATAAAACTATCGAAAAAAAAAATGTGTAGTATTTCAATAGAGAAATTACAAAAAAGAAGGGTTAGTAAAAAATAAGAATATAAAAAAATACTCAGCACTAATACATATGTTTGTGAAGGCCCAACTTTGTACTGTGGTACTGAGAGTACCGTTGGAATATGTAACTACCTTCTCCTTCCTCTTCTCCTTCTTCCTCTGATTCTTCAATATATGTATCAGATTTGTTCTAAGATGGGATATAATCAAAATAATTCTATTAGTCGTGAGACTAAGGGTTGACACTTCTTCTGACAAATATGGGAAAAGGGAAAAACAGTGAGCAAATGGATAAAAAGGAATTGTACTGTTTGCGGTAGAAACAATAATGGTCAGGCGATTCAAAGCCTGGAATGGAGGAAGATTTCTCCAAGAAGGATCTTTTGTAAAGACAGTTGAATCTTATAAAAGCAAGAGTAATACCAAGAGCACCAAAAGCTCCAAGGATTTACTGTGGATTTACGGAAATGATGTAAAACTCAAAAAACCAAGCCTTGGATACTATAGATTGTCTTTTCTCATTCGTTAAGATATTCTTTCAACATAATTAACAAAAAGAATAATTACCAAGGCTCTCAAGTCTAGACCGAACTGTCTGATATTCTTTTAGCCACAACTTACCTATCCAATTAACCAATTTACTCGACGGTAATTTCCATTATTTAAGAAATTCCTCGACTTGGAAAAGAACGAGATAGAGAAAACACGATTCTCCACTACCATCACTCCGAAAGCATAATTGCACTTAATTAGATCTCTTTTCTAGAAATGCACGAAAAACTTTCCCTTTTAGTTAAAACTGTATGCTGGCTGCAGGAAATGATAATTTTGTTAAAAAATGTATTTTCGAATTCGCTCACAAACATAGTATACAGAATTGTCCAAAAGTATGGAGCCAAGTGAGATTACATATAACAAAATTCTGTAAGACCAATATTGGCTGTCCGTTCACCTCCTGACAATTTTTCTGTAGAGCTTATTTTGGTCATCTTCTTCATGAGTACACATTTTGTAGTCTTACGTGAAAAATACATTTTCTTATCATCCATTGTCCTTTTGATGTGTTCACGATCAAAAATAGGTATGCGTTTTTGTGAGTAGTAGAACCCTTTGATTGGTGCACAAGGTATCAAACCACTTCTCTTACTTGGACAGTAGATGGGTTTGTTGGAGTTGCTTCAATCCTGACAAAGCGATCCTCCCTCGCCCTTCTTTTCCTTCGATTGAGTGGTGAAAATAACGATATTATGTTCTATTTTGCCAACAACCAAGAAATATATAAAAATTTCGATAATTATGTACATTTTTGTGGTGGACCTATTGGAATAGAATCTATTCCTTTAAGTCTCAGTAGTCGCTGTGAATATTATAAGCTGGGAACAAGCATATAACTTAATTAAAGGAAAGAAATGGAGGAGAGAACTGAAGGGTTTCACTCTATAGTAATGTGAAAACAGCTCCGGAGTAAAAGAGTGTAGAAAAGAAGAAATGCTTAGTGGGTAAAAGGGAATTGTACCTACTTATTATCATGAAGTCCCACACAGCTTAAAGCACTCCCACCTTCTTACAAAAAAATATATATTTCAGCAATATCAGTAATAAGAGAATCAAGAGCGAAATAAACATAAACTCGGCCCTCTCATTCCATCAAATCGGATTAATATCCTTGTCGATAAATCAATCTATAATACGAAATGAAACATTGTAGGAAAAATATTCATGTAAATTTATGATTTATTACATTGCAAGAGAGAGAGAGAGAGAAAGGACGAGCGAGTGGTATCATACGGATCGTAATGTGTATTCAATGCTTTCAGTATTTCCACTTTTTCCATGATGACATTAACGAATTGGTCTGAATGGATACCGTTTTGTCAGGACCGACGCCAGATAAAAGTATACAAGAAATTTCCATCTGACATTTTCAGTGAGTTATATTGAAATTAAAGAGCAAGCTTGAGTCAAATTAGCAATTCATTATAAATAAAACCAGCCTTTGAGTTAACAAACAGTGGTATTCATAGACGAGCGCTGGCGAAGCGCTGAAAAGACTCGCTAGAGGTAAAAACTATCTCGCCGGCGAGTGGAAGTAAAAAATAAGTGAGGTTGGCATGCGTCACTCTTTACCTCGTTGTGGGTAGGTACCATTTACTTTGAAAGCCAAGATCAGAAACGTACACAACTCAAAGTGGGATTGGACAAAAAGAATGATCAAGCCCATTTCTATTTCTTGTGCTTATGAATGAAATAATGGAGAACATGAATATTAAATGTAGTAAATATATGGTGGGCAAAAAGTTGGAATAACAAATAAAGCGTATGCAGACTACATTGTTATATCGACACAAAGTAAAAAAGAACTACAATAATTGGAATGAAACCTTAAATATGGTATGAAAATAAGACTGTTAGTCTGGAATACTTGATAGAACACAAAATAGTGAAATACAAGAGGCTGAATGGAGTATCTAGGAAGAATAAGAGAAGGAACAAAAATGATGAGAAACACAATGATGAGAGAAGAACTGGAAATACATTCAACTTTGGAGTACATTGAGGAAAGACAACTGGGCTGGTGAGGATATTTGCAGCGTAATGAGGAGAGTAGCTTAACTAAAAAAAATAGGGGGGGTGAACAGACAACGTGCTATATCGGGGATAGTACTAGAGTGTCACCTTATCCTGGGATGGGTTGAAGGGCACGACAGGAGTGAAAGTAATCGCATTGCCGATTCTTTAGCCAGGGAAGCGGCTGGACTAAAAATTTCAGGACCCAGTGACACCTACGGCCTAACGACTTCGACAATTGCGGAACTAGCCAAACGTTACACCCATAATAATCCCTTAAGAAATGAGATGGAACCAGAGGATGCAGTCTTGCCAGGATCACCCTGGGAAGCTGGCATCGAAGAAATATTTGGCGATGACCAGGAAAAACCTACGTTTAACATTAGGATTCCTGACTGGCCACTGTCAACTAAGGAAACACCTCCATACTATGGGGCTAGTGTACACACCTCTATGCAGGATGTGTGAACAGGAGAATAAAACTGTCAGACATGTCTTATGTGAGTGTCCGGAGTTATCGTTAATAAGAGAGTGTGTGTTCGGTGAGTCTTGGTCTACACTTGCCGATATAAAGGAGACATCTCCTAGTGACCTGTCCACCTTCCTAGGAGGACAGCTCCTCGGGAGGATGTACAATGGGTCACATGTGGTCTAAGTGCTGTGAGCCTACACTCACCGTCCCTACTTCACAGATAGAGATACAGACGGGGAGTAAGAATTCAAAAGAATAAAAGGAGAGGTAGGTCCAAGAAAATTTGGGATGGGACAATAGGGGAATACAAGAATATTTGAAAATTGAATCGAATCAATCAACACAACCACAAAAACAAAAATCTCAGCTTAGGTTCTTCTTCGTTTGATGTTTTGGTCTCGGCCGTTGCAGCAATTGACCAGCCATTTTGACAAATACTGCCAACATAATTCCAGGCCTCCCCAAGGTCAAACGATTCACCCCCTATATTTCTTTAATTTTTTCAATAAACTTTGTAACATTCATATTCGAAACAAAGCTGCACAAGGTGAAAAATTATCAGTAAATATATTTATTTTGAGATTAGCTTATCAACTGGAAATGCCCATTTCTCTATACAATGGAATCCATTACAGAGATTCCACCAGGAGGTCGAGGCTACTGATATACCATTTCAGTATCATTTGTGGCAAGTCTTATGAATAGCATGAATGACATATAATTTTGTGGAGTGCATTGTACAGGTTTTGGGAAGTCGGTAGACTGCTTTAGTTGATTCTGGAGTGGAATTAGAGCTTTTTGTTATCAGAAAGATGTAGAAACAATTTATAAAAAAGTGAGAAAATCACTGCACCACAAAACTTGCTTGTGTCACTGTTCAATACAGTTTTTCCCAGTTCCCTGGATACAAAATTCCAAACATTTTATTTTTATTTCCTTTGTACATAATTACAATAAAGTCACGGCATTATGACTGACGAAGTAAACTGTAACCAGTACACTTAAGAGCGAAATATATTTGTCACGGACCATGTAACTTTACTCAAACCATAAAAAATTTTATGGTTGATGGAGAATATATGCAGCATAAACACTTTATACCGCCTTTATCAACTAACAAAGATAAGAAGTAGTAAAAGTCAAAAAGCACTGTAAAAATAAATATACAAAGAAAATGTGCAACATTCAATTGAACAATTAGTTATGCAATAGTTTCATTATGTTGGAAGAGAGTTGATGTCAGGTTAATTTATTTTATAGTTTATGTAGTAAACTGTAATGGAAATATGCAAGGAAAATGGAAATTCTTGATTCAAAGAATCCATTTAATTTTGAAATATTTTTGATAAAGTTACTGAACAATTTTCTTGAATATATGTGTTGCATTCGATCCAGGCATGTTCGGAAAGCAGTTCTATGAGTGAATTAGACCTAATCACATCATTGGAAGATTGCTGGATGGCATAACAATGTACCAGATTTTTGTAGAGTCTAATTTTTTAGCATTTCTCATTCCCTTTCTATAACTTTTTTCTCAGAGTTCCTATATTATGTGGATCTCACCCATTCAAATTATATTATAATGCTGTTTGCTATCTTGTCGGTGGATTGAGCCATTTAAGTGAAAATCATGTAATTAACCCTTCCCCTTTTTTAAAATTATCGAATTGATTATGATTACAGAGTCCTTCGCAACTTAACCGGTTGGAAGAGTATTTTTTATGTGACATAAGCAACAGTATCAAACCTCCTTTCAAAGTATCCAATATTATTATCTCTCCAAGGATTAAAAATGCATGAAATGTAATCAAGATATAAGGGTTGATATATTCACCCTTCAAAGTGTTAATATTACGGAATAAAATTAAATTTTACACAGTAATTCTATCAAAGATCTTCGGTTGCCCTTCGACTTTAGCCAAATTATTAAATTAACTTTGGTATGGCTGTGACTCATCGTACTTTATCAGCAAAAGCAGTAACTGACAGCTTCCTACAGTGTTGCCATCGTTTTATCCAACTTTTCCCCTTCAGCTATAGGCCAGTTGGTATGGGTTAGTTTTAGTAGACCAAAAGTACAAGTAATTAGCAATACCGCTGATTTTTTTTTATAAGTACCTTGACGTATGTAGATTAATATAAGAAAAAGTTTACCAGTCCATCGATTTCCCAAATTGGAAAAAAATCAAAAAACTTTATTCTTCGAAATTTTTCAATATTTCACGCTGGGAAGAAGGTGGAGAAGAATGAAAAATACCACCGTGTAGGGGAAAGGTTTTGCAATAAAAAAGATCACATGCGTTTTTTCGTCCGATCAATGGTTTGTCCGTAAAAAATTCGGTAAACTAATAGATCAGTGCCTAAGCCTAAGCCTTCAAAAAAAGTAAAAAGTGAGAAAAAATAATAGTAGAATAAAACCCATTAGAAAAGGAGGGGAATATGATATAATTGAGGAAAAAAATAAATTACGGGCGATCCGAGTTCGGGAAGTGGGAGGGGGTGGGTTTTTAAGGGTAAGAAATGGTTTATCTCGATTTCCGGCAAAACTACAAGTCCTACGAACAAAAGTTAAATGGCAAAGTTGTGAGTAATAAAAAGCTCTACAACTCTTGTATTCACAATTTTTACACATAACCTCAAAATTTATGTGAAAAACTCAAATAACCAAGTTTTTGGTTTTTTATTTTTATCTTTTTAAAAAAATATTTTTTTTTACGAAATTTTGTGAAAACTTACCTTATTATGTCCCAAATACACTGTAATTTATTTGATTTGAAATATACTTTTTTTTCACCCTATTTTGACTTAATATCAAAAAAGCACCCTAATTTTAAATCGAAAATTCTCGCGTCAAAATATCAGCTTTTTTCAAAAAGTCGGTGGGCTTTTTGTTCGTTGAAATCTCTACTTTCTGATAGTCTGAAAAAAAAATATACATCTCCATGGTAAATGTTCTCAGAAAATTCAAAAAATCAAAAAAACTCAAATTCGAAGTTTTTTTTAATCACTATGTACAATTTTGAGCTATTTATTAAAATTCACACTTCAATTACTCAAAAAACGTAAGATTCCATGTTACATAGCAGAACAGAATTGTTACAGGGCATATTATCAGCTTCAAACTTGGTTAGGCAACGAATTGACAACAACAGATAGAAGCTGGAAGAAACATCAACGTGGCATTATGACCAAATTTACAGAAAAGGATTTAATTCCGGAAGTATTGCTCAAAGCTATTTGCTGTCGCTGTGAAGCTGGGTGTAACAGTTTGGAATGTGGCTGCCGAAAAGATGGTTTAAAATTCACAAATTTATGTAAAAATTGTCATGGTTTTAAAAATTGCTCCAATATGGAAGAAAAAACCAACGGAGAAGTAAATGATTCAAATGAAATTGTGGATGAAGAACCAATGCAGATTGGAAATAATATTGGAGACGAAAAAGGTGATGGTCTTGAAGATTTCGAAGATCAACTAGAGTTGGAAAGGTTTGTCGAGTCTAACGATGCAGAAATGCCATCAAAGAAACAAAAATTAATGGATAGGTGATTAGAATTCAAGATAGTGTATTTATAAATGTCAAGATTAACGTTTTTAAAATTATTATAATGTATTCAAAGTGAACTATCTAAATTCAATAGTACGATTTACATGTATATTCATTTTATGAGATTTTCTATGACATGAATGTAATTCGAATTTAGTGGATAAACTTTTTAACTCGACAAAATTGCAGCAATTACATTTTTTCGATAAAATTGTACAGTGATTAAAAAAAACTTCGAATTTGAGTTTTTTTCATTTTTTGCATTTTCTGAGAACATTTACCATGGAGATGTATATTTTTTTTCAGACTATCAGAAAGTAGAGATTTCATCGAACAAAAAGCCCACCGACTTTTTGAAAAAAGCTGATATTTTGACGCGAGAATTTTCGATTGAAAATTAGGGTGCTTTTTTGATATTGAGTCAAAATAGAATGAAAAAAAAGTATATCAAATCAAATAAATTACAGTGTATTTGGGACATGATAAGGTAAGTTTTCACGAAATTTCGTGAAAAAAATACTTTTTTTGGAAAAGATAAAAATAAAAAACCAAAAACTTGGTTATTTGAGTTTTTCACATAAATTTTAAGGTTATGTGTGGAAATTGTGAATACAAAAGTTGTAGAGCTTTTTATTATTCACAACTTTGCCATTCAACTTTTTTCCGTAGGACTTTTAGTTTTGCCAGAAATCGAGATAAACCATTTTTTACCCTTAAAAACTCACCCCCTCCCACTTCCCGAACCCGGATCGCCCGTAATTTATTTTTTTCTTCAATCATATCATATTCCCCTCCTTCTCTAATGGGTTTCATCCTACTATTATTTTTTTTTTCAAAAATTATTGACCCTGGTCTATAATTATGTGTTCCGCAAAAAATTTTTTTTTCTCATTTGGAAAATCGATGGACTGGTAAACTTTTTTTTACACTAATCTACATACTTTGAGGTACTTATGAAAAAAAAATCAGCCGTATTGCTAATTACTTGTAGTTGTTACCCCTATCGTCTGGCCTACTAGCAAATATTTTGTTTTCCATACACTTTTTTTAAATATAGGTATACAAAATTACTTACAGGTTATTACAGGTTTATTGAAAGAAATATGTTACCAAAAAACTATTACAAAATATCAATGAATAAATAAATTCTATTTATCCCTGTAGTACAGTAAACTATCGCCACAACGGCAACAGTGTATATAAAAGCGATATAATTACTAGCATGTGTACACACAGCTAGAAGACCTATATTATGAAGATGTGGTTGTGTCCTGAACCTAGTTAATCCAATTTTCTGGTACGTATAACATCGGATGTAAGTACACGTGATGTAATTTTCCGAAGCTTGAATTTAATAACATAATGAAATTGTTACCTTCTTTTAGGCTGGGATTTTACGTCGGCTTAAATTTAACGTTGAAACCATTTAGTACGCACCTGAAACAAAAAATAAATAAATAATAATCATTTTAAATCGTTAAAAAGTGTTTTTTTTAATATAAAAGTTGTTGTGACACACTGTATAATCTTTGTAAAAAGCTATATAGTCAATATTTAATTTTCCAATAACCGATATATTATAGATAGTGTATTAGGTGCACATAAACATCGAGTGAAGTTATATAGGTAGATGGTACACAAAGAAAGACTTTATTGCCCGCAAGTTTGATAAATGGTTTCAGGTTATGAGGTCTTCTCCTTCAATATCAATAGATGATGGATAGTTTATGCTTGGGAGTGAAAATTTATAACCACCAATACTCAATTTGATGGTGATAATATATAGGAAATATTTTTTAGTATGATACTTCTTTTTTTTTATTCATGAATTCTGATTTGTTCCACTACTACCTGTGAAGTTGACAATTTTGCTTCTTCCAGCCAACAGAGAAGTTGAATTTCTCCATTAGTGATTAATATTTTTTTTTATTATTTGAGAATTCAGGGATAATAGTTCAATAAAAACTTGTGCAAAATAATTTTGTATACCCAGGAGATTGTCTTTAACGTATTAACTGCTTGAAATTATCTATCAAGATAAAATTATTTAAGTTTAAACGGCATTACTTTAAAATTCGCGCTCAACCAAAAATGACTGATGACATAACGAGTACTTTCATAATATATCGAAAACTGACAGTGTACTTGTCAGTCAGACGACGGGGTAAACGTTTCTCGTGGTGCGTTTGTGAATTATTTTTAATTTTTGTCTCAAATGTGGCTAGTAGTGGAAAAAATTGTATATGTTACGGTTAAAGTATTTACTTGGCTAGTATATAAACTAGTT
>CAJUYH010004955.1:0-14604 GCA_910591685.1 Galerucella tenella | reverse complement strand
TTTGGCTAGTTTGTAAACTATCCACATTAGTTGGATAAAGTATGAACTCGATATTGGTAGTCATACAAAATAACCAACGAGTTGGTTAGTATGTAAACCAACCAATTCTCTTTGGGTAATTTAGTGGGGTTATGTTTCGTCAAGTGTTGTGTGTTGTGACGGTGTACAGTTGTGTCTCTATCTACAAACTTCTCGCAAGAAATGTAAACCAGGAACTGTCGGTATGTCCGTGAGAGTACCCATTCCAGATGTAGATCAAAGTCGGTCAGATCATAGAAATATATTGGGCGTCATAATGAGTGTAGAAGATGAATTTTACCGAATTGGAACTGTTCAAGGTGTCCTTAAACAGCTCTATTCCCGCAATGAGTTTGAAATATGTGGGCAACAATTTTCGAAGTTGGAAAATGACAAGACGGACACCGAAATAACATTACGAAGCGCTGCAGGGAAATTTTCAGTTTCGGGTTCAACCCAAGGATATGTGGTGTAATGTATGTATCCTACTATGGATACTTGGTGCATTAGAAGTGTGGAAGGGCCTCTGACTAGGTGGTGTTGCTGGTCACTTGGTGTGTCATCTCACAGGAATAAAAACAACTACTGGAATCACTGGGTCATGTTCTCTTTATTACCTTACTTCACTATTATACTTTAACCCACTTATTACTAGTACTAATTAGAATATTAATTAAAATGATTACGATGAATAGAATACACTTTGAATGTCTTTAGGACATCTTAGAATAATTAAGTAATGAATTAGAATTGATTAAAATAATTTAGAATGAATGTTAAAACACTTTCGTTAACATATTTATACGACGAGTCAAGTTCAGCGTTTTTGTAAATATAAAACAATTCTGTTTATGTTTATTTCACGCTCTGAACTTGACATCCTACGTGAGACCTTTCTCTTTCATATTGTCAACGATTCATGCTTTATAGAAATTAGCTTCAAGGGAATTTATGTCTTCATTCATAATAATACCATAATAATAATTAAATAATTAATAAATAATATTTCAGCCAAAAGGCATCACAGTGGGATGTCACTGCAAGAAGAGTTGTGCGAATGAAAAGTGTAAATGTCTTGCGTCTGGATATACGTGTAATAGTAAGTTCCACAACAGTGCAACTTGCTCCTACAAATAATACTGTTCTTTGTTTGGTGGTTTTAATGTCCTGACATATTTAATTGTTAATATTTTGTCACCTGGTATTATTTGAGTTATATTTCTTTTACTTTTCCTAAAGTAATAATAGGTACCTGTAACAATCTTACATTGTACCAATAAAGAAACCATTTTTGACTGAGGATTTTACTATCCTAAACTAAATTAACCCAAGAGAATTGATTAGTTTGTTGAGTAATACATAATAACCAACTCGTTGGTTATTATGTATTACTACCAATATCAGGTTCGCACTTTATCTAACTAATGTGGATAGTTTACAAACTAGCCAAAAATGCTAGCTTATTTGTGTGATTTCCTTGTGGTTTGAGTTTTAGCGATAAATTTTGTATATTTTATAAACTAGCTGGATAGTATACAAACCCGCCATTTTAGCTATTTTAGTAAAAATATGATTTTTCATCAAAATAACCAGGCAGTTGGATAGTTTGTATACTATCCAACTAGTTTATATACTAGCCAAGTAAATACTTTAACCGTAACATATATACACCATGGTGGTGGAGATATTTATAAGCCTCGCTCCTTATTCTTAGTCTTCACCACCTTGATGCATAATATATCTCCTATTTAGTTATATTTTTATTTCAACTATTGCTCTATTGTCAATACAACTAAATAATTATCCAAAATAATCAGATATCACAATCAATAATTGACATTCATTACGAGCAGCTCTGATATATTTATATCATTAATGCAATTCATCTCGGCATACGAACGTTTCTGATCCCGAAGTTCTACTTTATTATTCAACCAGCGTTTCGGCAAAGAATACGAACACTACGACTAAGGCTTTCTTTATCCATTTCCTTTATACTATCATTTTTAGTAGATGAAACTTGAAATTTGCCGACTTCGAGAAAAGGATAACTGAATAAGTCGGAATAGATGTCGTTTCAATCCATCCTACGTTATACTTGGTTGGTTATTTAAGTGAGTTAGTTCGTCAAAAATTATATGGTATATACCTTTATTTATTCTACTATAGTTTGGCAAGTTTATCTGTAGCTACGGGGCGTCGGTAAGAGGCGAGGAAAAACATGGCGTATATCTGTCAAACGTACAAATGGCGTACGGTACCTATTTTACCAAGTAAAACTGAAATTACAAAGGTAACTGACAATACGAACACCACTGGATAAATCAATATCAGTCAATTGACGAAGTGAGAGGGAAGAACATACGCACGCGCTTTCCAATAAGAAGTAACCTGGTCGATAAAAATCACCAATTATGTAATCGGAGGGTGTGGTCATTATGGTTTTCGTACAACGTTGCCAGAGCTTTAAGAATCCCATAACAAATTTGGAAAAGTGTTCTCTTTTAATATTCATAAATTGGAAAATAATGTTAATAGAATAAATCCAAGGAAACAAGTACATTATAAAATTAACGTTTAATCATATTTTTAATATTGTTAATAATAAAAAGACCCATTTATAATTATTATCACTACATAATCGGTTCTTCTATTTTTTTATAGTTAAACGTGGCAATGTCGAACGTTTTCGACTGCATTCCTTTCACGGTTTCAGATAAACTTGCCAAAGTATATCTATAAGTGATAGTTTATATAAAACGGTGTTATCGAAATGCCTCCCGTTTTTTCAGGTACCTATTTTCATAGATGAAATGCCTCCCGGGTACAATCGAAATGCCTCCGGGTCCTTAATCATTTATGGTAATATTTTGTGTGCTTAATCTTTGTATAATGACACAATGTTGCCAAATTATAATTTGAATAGGTAAATATATATCTATTTTTATTTTTCTAATTCTTATGCACTGTACATAAAATCTGTTAACAAAATATTTCAGAGTACGACATTTTTGTTTAGAAAATAAAATTGTTTACAATTAAAAACAAAGCCGAAGTACACTTAGTTGTTTATAATAAATATCCTTTCTATAATGATGTGATTACTTAATCAGTGTACATTTTTGTTTAGAAAATAAAATTGTTTACCATTAAAAATAAAGCCGATGTACCTACACTAAGTATTCTAATTGTTTTGATCTAACACGATTCTAATCTCTAATCTATTCCATGAATAGGGTAGTTTGCACCTACTAAATCTGGTAATTAGTTGTTTATAATAAATATTCTTTCTATAATTATGTGATCACTTAATTTTTGTATAAATACTTCAAGTTTATTAGTTCTTGTCTCAGTTTTGTCGATTTAAAGCTTGTATCAGTTTGTCAATTTTAAGTTCAAATTGTGTTTAAGTGGATTAAGTTATAATATTCGAAATAATGGAATCAACGATGTGTTCGAGTCAAAAGGGCAAACCTTTAATATCAATTGATGGTTTCACATTCGGTTTTCAAAAAATGTTGGCCAAAGATACGGTAAAGCGATGGACATGTACTAAGAAAACCTGCAAAGCATTTGTGAAAACGCAGGGATGTGACAATTCGATAATTGAGTCGATATTAGATCACAATCACGAGAAGTTGTCTGCCGAAGTGTCCAATAGGAAAGCCGTAAGCAATTCGATAAAAAGAGCAGCCGTGGAAGATATCAACGAAAAACCAATGAAGCTCATATGTAAAGAACTTAAGAAGACGAATATAGAGACATTTACTACCAACGATATCTATAGGGTGAGACAGAATTTATATTACGCTAGAACAACTAATTCTTTAATTAAACTTCCTAAAAGTATATCTGAATTTCATATTGCTATCGATTCAACTTCGATTATTACAAATAGGAACGAAAATTTTATAATTAAAAATGACAAAGATAATCACATTGTTATATTATCCTGTTCTTCAAATCTTTCTTTTCTTTCGACTGTTTCCAATTGGTATGTCGACGGAACTTTTGAGTACTGTCCTCGCTTTTTCACCCAATTGTTCACTATACATGGCTTAAAAAATGGACATTATATTCCTCTCGTCTTCTGTTTACTTGAAGATAAAAAGTCATCTTCTTATTATCTCGTGTTTAAATATATCATAGAAGAATGTATTAAACTCAATTGCCCTGTATCCCCTAAAGTAATAACTTCAGACTTTGAAATTTCTATACATAATGGTATCCGTAAGGCATTCCCTGAAGCAGATCTTCGTGGATGTCGTTTTCATTTGGGTCAGGCTTGGTATAGAAAGCTTCAAGCACTGGGCTTAGCTCCAGAATACCAGAAAAAAAGGTGCTGACTCAAGTGAAATTACCCATTTTCTGTCATATATTTTTGGCCTATCATTCTTAGATCCTGAAGAAGTTGGCGATTTTTTTGCAATAGATTTGTCCGAAATTAAACCAGTCGATGAAAGGGTCACTCAGTTTTGTGATTATCTTGTGGATAATTATATATCGGAAAATTCGAAATTTCCGCCACATCTCTGGGCTGAGCACTCTTCATCTTTAGAAAGAACCACAAACCCATGTGAAAGTTTCCATTCCAAGTATAACTCGTCTTTCTACTGCCCTCATCCAAATATAAATAATTTTATTGAGATTATTTTACAATTTCAAATAAATACCTATATTAAAATAAATTCTGTCTCGGTACCAAAAAGAATTGTTGAGGAAAGTACAGCAAAAATCAATTTTGTAAATGAAAAAATATTACAATTAAGAGAAGGTACAATAAATAAATTAGAATTTGTGAAACTAGTGTCATACAAATTTAGGAAAAATAATTTGTAAGTTTGTAAATTTCTTCTGATGATTTGTATATAAAATTGAATAGTTCAGTCTGCAGACTGAATTTTATTGTTTGAGTCGTAATTTTCTTAAAAATTGGTGTTTTTAAATTTTCTGCGATGATAATATTATGTAATTTTGTAAGTTTCTGCTGATGATTTGTTTTAATAAATGTATAAAATACTTATCATGTCTTTATGTTTTTGATCAAAATAATCAAAATATTAAAACCAAAAAATAATGGTTAATATTGAGTTATTAACGAAATTCTATAAAAGGACGAAAGTTTGGCAACGTCTCACCTTCGTACAAAGATTAGAAGCTGGTAATTTATTTAGAGCTTAGGAGGCAATTCGTATGTGACCCTTTTAGCGACAGGTAAGAAACCCTTTTTCGGGAGGCATTTCGTATCCGGCCATATAAAATACGGTTAGTTATTTGGGTGTTTATTTGGTTAAGCAAAGTTAGTATCGTTGAATCGTATTCAAATTGCTATTTAAACTAAGAATATGTCAATCAAGAAGTGATTTAACAATATTTTGAACAAAAACAAGACGCTTTCAAGTTTACTTTATCAATTTGAACACACTCACACACCTATTTCACTTAAAATTTTTACATTTCGATTCTATCTATTCTTACTTAGGATGTCAACGGAACTGGTCGACACAAGCTATAACATTATCAATAATAATTATAGTTCCAATTTATTCTTCCAACCAAAACATGTGTCCCAGATATTTTGAAAATTTTGAGCGTTTGTTGGTGAGCTAATTAGTTATATGCTGTGCTGGTGGCCGTATTTATGTTTTGAACTTATAGGCCAGTCGGTATGGGTCATTTTAGACCAAAAGTACAAGTAATTAGCAATACGGCTGATTATTATTTTACAAGTACCTTGAAGTATGTAGGTTAATATAAAAAAAAGTTTACCAGTCTATCGATTTCCCAAATTAGAAAAAAAAAACTGAATAGATGAGGCTTTTACTTGATGTAGATCCATAGTAAGTTATGAAATCAAACAATTTTATTTTGTTAAATCTACATTGTATTTAAACATAAAGTGACGCTTTTCGCTAACACAGTAGCTTTTTCAAACGAATGGAGGTATAATGAGAAACTTTCTATTTATACAGTGCCTTAATACTAAATTATACGGATATTTAACAATAAAATTATAATCTATTTACAGGAAATGGAATGAATTTGTCTAAATATGGGATTAACTAAAGTATTTAACAAGTTTACCTGGAAACTCATTCACAACCATCCTACAGGAATCTTTCTAGGTAAAAAGGTTTAATAATGGAGAATTGTTAATATCAAGTTGGTCGTTAAGAAGATTATCTGACTTTTCTATATTTCACAAACCATCACATACAGACATTACAATTCATAATAGTTCAGTCCACCCAATCAGTCATAAATTAGCAGCTTTCAATAGTATGATACATAGACTTTTAACAGTTCCATTGAATATTGACAATTACAATAAAGAACTAAATATAATAAAGCAAATAGCGGTTAATAATAATTACGATCCAAATTTAATTGACAACATCATAAATAAAAAGATACGAAAACATACTCTAGAACAAGTATTTCCTTCTGATAAAAATAAAAATAACCAATTTAAAAGCTTAACTTACTTTGGAATACCATCCTTAAAAATAAAATCATTTTTAGAAACTTTAGACTTGAACATTTGCTTCAAAACCGACAACAATTTATCCAAATTCATTAAAAACAACAAATCCAAATCTTTAAAACTAAATAAATCAGGAGTTTATAAATTAAATTGTGGTAATGACGACTGTGATAAAATTTATATAGGTAGAACTTTTAGGAATTTTAAAACTAGAATTTCAGAACACACACGTAGTTATGACAATCAAATTTAGATTCCAACTATTCAAATCATTTATTAGCAAACCAACACTCTTTCGATTCAAATTTTGAAATTTTGCATATAGAACCTAAATCCTTCAAATTAAATCTTTTAGAAGCCATAGAGATAAATAAAAACAAATATTCAGATAATCTTCTTAACGACCAACTTGATATTAACAATTCTCCCTTATTAAACCTTTTTACCTAGAAAGGTTCCTGTAGGATTGTTGTGAATGAGTTTCCAGGTAAACTTGTTAAATACTTTAGTTAATCCCATATTTAGACAAATTCATTCCATTTTTTTGTGAATAGATTATAAATTATTGTTAAATATCCGTATAATTTAGTATTAAGGCATTGTATTAATTGAAAATTTCTCATAATACCTCCATTTGTTTGAAAAAGCTACTGTGTTAGCGAAACGCGTCACAACTTTAAGGTTGAATATAATGTAGAATTATAGTATATTAAGTATCAAGAACGGTAAGGGTTGCTTACCGGTCGACAGCAATGTTTGGAGGCTGAGCGTAGCGAAGACTCCAATTTTGCTGGAGATCGGTATTACCCTCAACGTTCGAAATGCTTATACCATTTTTTGCGCGATCGTATTGAAATATTTCTCGAATAGAATAATTTGAATTTCTTCGAAATGAACGAAATGTCAAAAGTGACATTTATACTTCTCGATCAGTTTAAAATATCATTTGCATTTTGGTGAAATTGTTTTCATGCTATTTATTTCTTTTTATATTGTACTGTTCGATTCTGTTCATTAAAAAAATGTCAAAATTCTTATTTTTTTGTTCCTTTTGTGTAATGAATGAAGTAATATATTACTTAGGACCACTTAAATGTATGTAGGGCTGAGACGTCGGTAAGTAATTTACTCACCGACGTCTGAACGGTAAGTAAATCACATACCGACGTGTTAGACTTAGAAACCAGTAAACACAACCTACCGACCTGACAACTGATGCTGTAAATAAACAAAAAAGATCGATCGCGCAAAAACAAAATAAAATTGTTTGATTTCATAAAGTTAGTATCGTTGAATCCTATTCTAATTGCTATTTAAACTAAAAATATGTCAATCAAGAAGCCTTTTTTGTTGCAAAACACTGCCCCTACACGGTGGTATTTTTAATTTTACCTTCCTCCCAGCGCGATATATTAAAAAAGTTCGAAAATAAAGTATTTGATTTTTTTTCTAATTTGGGAAATCGATAGTCTGGTAAACTTATTTTTATATATTAATCTACATACTTTGAGGTACTTACGAAAAAAAAATCAGCCGTATTAATTGCTAATTACTTGTAGTTGTTACCTCTATCGTCTGACCTATTATGGAAAATACGAATCCATCATGTATTGTCAAAATATCTTCTTTTCGGCTTGAAATTTTAGATGACATAATAATGAAGTTCTAACATACTTTCTATTAGCAATAGATATTTGTCATAGAGTACCTCAACTTAGCCGGAATATTTATTGCATCTGATAGCCAGGCTGCTTTCAAGATTCTGGAGTCTAAAGCAGTTTGAAACTGCAACCAAAACTGCATCCAATCCATCAAGCAACTGGTTAGATACAACAAAGTAACTTGATTGTGGGAGGCAAGGTATAAAGGAGAAGAGATTGTAGACGCCCTTGTTTTATGGGACCCGAAGCATTTTGTGGTATCCTCAAAAGCCGCATCGTGGTCCGAAAATGGGGAAAGAAACTTGGTGCAGCCTACTGGAAAAATTGTTCATACAAAAACAGGTAAAAAGGTTAATAGGACGTTCTGCACGCTTTTGAGAAGTCAGATCCCTCAAAAATAATCACTGGCCACTGCTCACATATCGTACAATCTCTGCAAAATAGGACTTTAGACAGTGGAACATGCAGATTCTGCGATAATGCGAATGAGACAGTGGAACACATTATCCGCAATTGCAGGGTGATCGTAATAGTGGACTGAAATATAGATGTAGAGTGGACTCAGAAGATCTGTTGGCCTATCGATAGTAACATTATCCAATCTGATACATTTTTGGAAGAAACTACACTCTATACGTAGAGCTAGAGTTGTTCCAAAGCAAAAAATACAGTGGTTGGAATTCAACGAAAATAATGATAACGTTATCCAGCTTTGCTTTCTCAGTGCAATCTTATTCCGTTCAAAATGAATTCAATAATTCGCATTTTAATTAAAATAGCTGATACGATGATACGAGATGGTTTTGATTAAATTTATAAAATCCGTAAATAATCTCTACCGAATTTAATTTATGTAGATTAATTTTAAAAAGCCACATTTATAAGGAAGTTTGCGTTGAGAAATTACGTATTGACCATAAAAGATTTCCATACTAATAAAGCTGTTGGATAACGGATAATTACCATGGAAAACAAGGATTAAAAAAAGAACACTGAATAAAGGAAGCCGTGGAATAACATAAATTAGCAGAGAGTTGGGAACAATGAAGGCATTTGCATAATAAATGAAAAGTTTGATATTCATCGGAATATAGGGCCGATGCTCATAAGATACTGTATTGTATAAAGAGATGCTTTTATTAATCGGTTCAAGTACAACGCAATATTTGATTGAGATAACAATGTTAGAGCCGTTTTGAAATGTAACGAACTTGATAAGAAATTGAAGATACGAATGATATAAAACGTTAATTACCAGCTGCAGCTGATGAAATTCATTCATTTGGGTTGTGCTGAACAGACCAGGCACTTGTACTCATTCTTTGTACCATTACCCATGTTATCAACTTCTATTGCAGAAGCTTCGTGTCTTCTATATATATATAAAGTACCAGTTTGTCAATCCTTTGTGAACTTAGTTAGCATTAGAAATGAGAATTTTCCTTTTGTATTACATATTCAAAATTCGCTGACAAACGATACGAGGGTCGAAAAAATTGAAAAATAGGAATTTTCAAGAAAAAACTACAACATTCTTTGTACTACTGTGATTCCATATATCGATGTCTCGCGTTCAAATTTCATACAGAGCTTGATAATATGATAGTCTTTCGTATTCCATATGCAAAATTCGCTGACATAGATACGAGGGTCGAAAAAATTGAAAAATAGGAATTTTCCAAAAAAAAACTACATTTTTTGTACTACTGTGATGCCATATATTGATGTCTCGCGTTCAAATTTCATACAAAGGTTGATAATATGATAGTATTTGGTATTCCATATTCAAAATTCACCGACAAACGATACGAGGGTCGAAAAAATTGAAAAATAGGAATTTTCAATAAAAAACTACAACATTTTTTGTACTACTGTGATGCCATATATTGATGTCTCGCGTTCAAATTTCATACAGAGGTTGATTATATCATAGTCTTTCGTATTCCATATTCAAAATTCGCTAACAAACGATACGAGGGTAGAAAAAATTGAAAAATAGGAATTTTCCAAAAAAAACTACAACATTCTTTGTACTACTGTGATGCCATATATTGATGTCTCGCGTTCAAATTTCATACAAAGGTTGATAATATGATAGTCTTTCGTATTGCATATTCAAAATTCGCTGACAATCAATACGAGGGTCGAAAAAATTGAAAAATAGGAATTTTCCAAAAAAAACTACAACATTCTTTGTACTACTGTGATGCCATATATTGATGTCTCGCGCTCAAATTTCATACAGAGCTTGATAATATGATAGTCTTTCGTATTCCATATTCAAAATTCGCTGACAAACCATGCGAGGGAGTCTCTGAAACATTTTTCGAGAATAAAAATCGTATGTAGCATCTTTTCTAATTTATCGAAAAAAGAAAAATCACTTTTCTACTTTTTTCAGAATAATTCTCTACCCCCCTCACATTTCCAACTGATACAAAAACTCAATAGCGATTTCGATTGGAACTCATTTGCCAACATTTCCTCTACACTCTCTCGTTTTCGTGTAATTTGCTCCCTAAACTCCATTTGTGCACAGGAAACTTCGCACATTTCCACATCTTTCCTGTTTCCATGTACCCAATACATTTTTCTAGTTCGGTCTCTTCCCTATCTCCCATCTTTTTTTTTGTAAATACTTTCACTTGATCGACCATTATCTGTCTAGCAATGTTTGAGAGAAAAATAAACATTCAGCATAAGTTCAACAAAACACGATATTAGATAAAGTTTTTCGTATTTACTTCTACCAACCACAGATAAGCGAAATGAAATAAAGCGAAATAGTGGGATGAATATTCCAATTGAAAAAGCACATTTATAAGTGCTAGTTCACAACCCACTTCATCCAAATCAGCATGTATATACTCCGGGAAGGTCCACTGATTCGGCCCTTCACCAAGTGGTTGGCAGAATCGAAAGATCATTGGACAACAAATAATCCACCCTGGGTATATTCATAGATATCGAGGAAGCGTTTGATAAAACAACCTTTCCAACAATTACCCAACAACTCAACTCCAGGAATGTACCTCTGGTAGTAGGAGAATGGATACTCAAGATGCTCTCTAGTAGAGCAATAAGTATCAATGTAGAAGACATCACAGTAAGAGGACTGGTCATGAGGGGATGTCCACAAGGAGGAATCTTATCACCCCTTCTGTGGAACATAGTCCTAGACACCCTGATTAATCACCTCAACAACAATGGATTCTACACAATTGCATACGCATGATGACATAGTTATCTTGCAGACTGGCAAATTTGTGAACACACTGTGCGACAGAGCGCAGGATGGGCTTAAATCAATTGAAAAATGGTGTAAGGAACACTTACTGTCGATCAATCCCAGAAAGACTGAGATGGTCCTTTTCACCAGGAAAAGAAGTTTATCGGGTTTGAAACCTCCCGAAATCTTCAAAAACAAACTAAACTTTTCGTAAGAGGTGAAATACCTTGGTATTACCCTCGACAGGAAACTAACATGGAACTCTCATCTACACAGCAGAGCAAAAAGAGCATATGTGGCTTATGAGCAGTGTCGGAGGACAATGGGACGTTCATGGGGTCTGTCACCCCGTGTGGTCACCTGGATCTACACTGCAATAATAAGACCCATGTTAACGTATGGAGCAATTGCATGGGGACCGAAAGTTCTACAAGCAACGGCCATCCAAAAATTATATTAAATACAGCGATTGGCTTGTCTGAACATCACAGAAGCCATGAGAACAACACCAACCGCAGCAATGGAACTAATTACTGGTCTGACCCCTCCGGACCTGCACGTCAAGAAGGTTGCGTTAATGGCCATGGTACGATTGCGCACGGCTGGTGTAAGCCCCGAAGTAGGAGTGGGCCAATTGAGGTTGAGCCTATGGCAGGAAGCGTTCACTGCGCTACCTCTGCTGCAGGCAGCCAACGATGCAATTGAACCCCGGTTTTTGTTTAACAAACCCTACAAAATTCAAATAAAACAGAACACAGAGCCAGATGCTGCAAATGCAATACGCATTTATACAGATGGTTCAAAAATGAAAAGAGGCTCAGGATGTGGAGTTTACTCGAGAGCACTGAGCCTCAAGATTAAGTGGGGAATGGGAAACAATACCAGCGTGGTTCAAACAGAACTGGCTGGTATCTCAATTGCCACAAAAGAACTAACCAGAAGAGGAATTTCTGGCAAAAACATAACAATCTGCACTGATCGTAGACAAGCCCTATTAGCCTTGAACAGACAACGTGTTATATCGAGGCTAGTACTAGAGTGCTACCAAGATTTAGCTGACGCCTCGGCAGATAACAATATTATCCTGAGGTGGGTTAAAGGGCACGACAGAAGTAAAGGAAATCGCACTGCTGATTCTTTAGCCAGGGAAGCCGCTGGACTAAAAATTCTAGGACCCAGTGACACCTACGGCCTAACGACTTCGACAATTGCGGAACTAGCCGTTACACCCATGCTCAATCCCTTAAGAGATGGGATGGAATCAAAGGATGCAGTCTTGCCAGGATCACCCTGGGCGACCCTGGAAAACTGGCGCCGAAGAAATATTTGGCGATGACCAGGAAAAACCTACGTTTAACAGTAGGATTTCTGACTGGTCACTGTCAACTAAGGAAACACCTCCATACTATGGGGCTAGTGGACACACCTCTATGCAGGATGTGTGAACAGGAAGATGAAACTGTCAGGCATGTCTTATGCGAGTGTCCGGAGTTATCGTCAATAAGAGAGTGTGTGTCGGTGAGTCTTGGCCTACACATGCCGATATAAAGGATATGTCTCCTAGTGACCTGTCCACCTTCCTAGGAAGGACAGGATGGACAATGACCTAGGAGGACAACTCCTCGGGAGGATGTACAATGGGTCACATGTGGCCTAAGTGCTGTGAGCCTACACAGTCACACTCCCCACTCTACAGATACAGAAGAAGACCTTTCTATTTGTAAACTCATCAAGCTATCGCACATTGTTTTGACGATACATGATTTCTCGATAATAATGGACATCGGTAATAGTATACAAGGTGGTCCAATGAAAAAACCAGATTGCTATTTTGTCTCACATACTACAACACTCTGTGTAATTTTTTGATGTTTTGAAAACTCCAGTAGACTTCAACATTCTTTTGCATGGTTTTTTTTTAAATCTCGAATAAAATGGGGGGTGCGTATAATGAATAACCCTATATATAAATTCACAATACAAAACAAATTTCTATAAAAGTCTCCAAGTAACGCTGCTTTCCTCTTAACAAACTCATTGTTAACGAAGTTCCAGATCATTGAAAGGAAGTCCTTTGTTTTGCTTAAAACAGATTCAATTTCCTTAAAAGTCTGTATTATTATGAAAGACACTTTCCTCCGTCACTTTCATCGTTTTATCGCACTTTTATATCTAAATTCAAGATTTTTTTAATAAAACAATATTTTTTGTCCTTATTTATATTTGATACCTAGTGTGGAGGATGAATCTTAACGTTGATCATACAGTATTGCCCAAGATAAACGGGACTAAACCTGGCTCTAACAGCATCCCATTTATATCTATATAGTTTGTGGTGGCCTTTTGAAGGTAACATCTCTCGCCATGCCACAAAGTCAGTCGTGAAATGAATTTTTCTGGGAATGGTATGATAAATTGCCTCGTGCTGCTGCAAAAATTTGTTGATCTCTTGATTTAGTGGACTTTTATTTACCATTCTCTCCGAATAATTCCGTACCACGAAACTGCACACCAGAAGATCACTTTTGCACTAAGCAAAAAAACATCCTGAACCTCATCGGGTGTAGCAGAGCACAGAAATCGATATTTACGATGATTTACTAGGTCCGCAAAATCAAAAACTGGATCCTAAGGACGTAATTATTGCTGAGTTTACATCCAGCTGCTTGGGGATTCGTTGGAAAGAAGTTATTTTCAAACCAAGTTGCAACGATGTCTTGTCAGGTTCACTTTCCAAGATCTGCTAAAAACTGATGTCAACTATCCTGAGGCAACCGCTGTTGTATGCTGTTCAGTATATTTTCCATTGACTATTTCACTGGAGTAAATTGATAACTGACAAAATTTGGAGGTTTTGAACTGGCAATTTTCTGTCTTGTCGCGGCAATTTTTTGACGTTTAATATATCAAATCTATGTGTATAAAATTCTATCACTCTGTGATAAAATTCAATATAAAATCTTTGTAAGTGGTTTCTAAGGAAATTAAGCTGTTCATTTATTTAACTGTCTAAAAATTATCAAAACTGTTTCAAAAATTTGAATAAGTATTATTAACATGAATAATACAAGATTTGGAAATAATTCAATAAATGAAATAGAGAGTATAATTAAGCAAAGTATACCGCGAAATACAATGAAGACAAAAAAGTCTGCGTGGGAACAGTTTAGAATGTTTCTGGACGCACGTAATTATACGTTAGAAAAGGATAC
>CAJUYH010004954.1:25115-47110 GCA_910591685.1 Galerucella tenella | reverse complement strand
TACTACTGATTTCTTAAAGAAACACTTACACACTATAATAAACTTAATTTATATACACACTACTTAATGTCTATTAATTTATCTACACTCGGTATAATAATTGCCCTAATTTATCTTCAACACTATTTATATTCACTTTCTGTTCACTCACTGTATACTGAAACTGTTTACCGATTCACTGTATACTGAACAACTCCCTGATTCACTCGAAAACCCGCGTATATATAGTGCCTCGAATCTCTAGAACTTTCTTGAATTCACCACCTCTGCGTATACTTTATAAATCGAGAACATTCGCGATAAATCATTGTATGGCCTGGTACATTTCCAGAACAGTCTGGATATTACCTACGAAAGAACCTTTCTAGAAAGGTCGCATTCATAGTTTGCGACAGGACCGGCTTCGGAATCAGTGAGTTCGTAACAGGAATCATGTTTTGTAACTATACATTGTCTCTTTTTTGGAAAACATCAATACTTGCGTTTGTCCGTTTGTCACCATGCTGTATCTCATGAATCGTGATGTATGTATGTATTTTGGGGTGACATTCACTGAGACCTAAAAGATCTATTGTGCCCCCTCACTTCTACTTTGTTTCTGAGGAAGGAGAGTCTCAGAAACTAGTAGTTCCTTTAGTTCTACTTCCCGGAGGAATTTTAGGATTTCTCCAGGCTTCAACTTAGGTAAATGTTCGTTCCTCTTCTATCTAGTAATCTTCCAGGTGCTGCGCTCTAGGATTCTGAAGTGCTGTGCAGTTGGAAAGTATGTGGATGGAGGATTCTTCTTCCATGCCACAAAATCTGCATTCTTCTTCCTCCACTATTTTGAGCTTTTTCAGGTGATCATTCAGGCGACAATGTCCCGTTAGGATCCCTGTTAGAACTCTTAGCGCAGTTTTACTTTGACCTATGCATTCATTTGACCTCAACAGGTTGTAGTCACCCAGAAGAGTCACTGATTGTCTAAGTCCTACTAGACTAAATGTTTCCAATGGTCAGATCTCTTTTTTTCGGTCTTACCTTTTTCTTCCAATATTACATTGGAGCTGATTCTGCAAAAGGGTTCAGGCCCCCAAAAGGGTATTTCAGTCCCCCTCTTTGCTAGTTCATCTGCTATTTCATTTCTTTCTATTCCAGTGTGTCCTGGAATCCATAGTAAGGTGACCATATTGTTCTCGCCTAGTTCATTGAGTTTGCCTAGACATACCCACATTATTTTGGAACTGATTACACGATTACACTTTCTTTGAAAGAATTTCTCTAAGAACATAAAATTTATGCATTAAGGCTCTCAATCTATTGCTAACATGGACAATATGTTGTGACCAGCGTAGGTGTTGGTCAAGTATAACACCTAAATATTTAATTTGGGACACTTTATGTATTAGGGGGCAGTTACAATCGATTTTTTTGACAGTCAATAGTGTGCAGTTTAATGTCAAAGTTTTCAGGTTGTTTAACGATGGTTGAACTGAAAGTAATATATGTTGTTTTCAACTAGTGATGAGCAAAGCAAGACCGAGACCAAGACTCGAACAGTCTCGGTCTTGGTCTTGGTCTTGCTTATTCAGTCTTGGTCTTGATCTTGCTCAAATCTGTTTGGTCTCGGTCTTGGTCTTGGTCTTGGTCTTGCTGTATTTTGTTTGGTCTTGGTTTCAGTCTTGGTCTTGCCATAATTTCTTAACGAACATCTTTCAAATAATTTTTATGCAACAAACATTTTTAAACCTAAATTTACTATCTTTGAATTAAAAAAAGTTCATTAAGACATTATGTAATCTTCGAACATTTTTGTAGATCCTTTTTTTTAAACAGTGATTTCTTTGTTTTTTCATGTATATCGTTAAAATCTAGTAAAGAAAACTGACAATTCGACATGCCAACTTATATTGTTCCAAGAAAAGCATATGTTGACGCTGTTACAAATATTTTATCTCATATAGTTACTGTGAAAAAGAATTTTTGGTTGAGTCTTGGTCTCGCATAGTCGGTCTTGGTATTAGTCTTGTTCTTGTTCATTCTGTCTTGGTCTTGGTCTTGCGAGTCGAACAATGGTTTTGGTCTCGGTTTTGGTCTTGCTTTTTCGCAAAACCAAGACCAATTTTGCTCATCACTATTTTCAACACATTTAAGGTTAGTAGATTATCATTTAACCATAAACTTATCTTCCCCAATGCTGTTTCTGCGGTGAGTTTGATGATAATTCTTTGTCCTCTGTACCCTTTATCAATATTAAACTGGGCGCACTTTCTTATGGCGTGGAAAGATACTTCGGGTTTTCCCCAAGCTTTCAGAGTGTTTGGTTCCTGGCCCGAACACTCCTATCCCAGTTCCTTCTATTGCTTTTGAGCCGTCTGTGTACCATTGAATGGCATTCTTTCCAAGTCTGGTAATGGTATTTGTTGCCTAATTCCGTAACGGATTTCTTTGAAAAGTTATCCTTATTCATCATACCGTCTTGTGGCATGTCCCAGGTTGTCTGATTTCTAAGGGAGGTGGTTTTTTTAATGATTCCCTCTCTACTTAGTCTGTATCTTGTTCTTCCTGCAACACTTTCCACCACCATATGTAGAGGAATGAGGTTGAGAATCACTTCCATGGCTGCCGTTGAGCATGTTCTCATTGCTCCTGTAATGCATATATACAGGCTAGTCTTTGAATTTTGGAGAGATTTTCTCTGTCGTCAATACTACTCCACGCAATGGCTCTATAAGTGATGATTGGTCTCACTATGGCAGTGTACATCCCGCTTAGGATTTTTGGGTTACAACCCAAGTTTCTTCCTGCCAGAATCCTGCACACCATTAGAGCCATATTTGCCTTGTATGTTATATGAACCGTGATAGTTGAACAGTTGAAATTTTCACATATTATGATGAATATTGAAAATAATTGAATTGAAATAAAATAAAGTCTGACTCCGATTTGTTATTTTATAGATTTTGCACCCTCTATTTTTATTTCTGACAACTTTTTCAACTCTAACACTCGTAGGTACTAAATGCTTCATTTTTTGATTTCGGTTTTTTTTTTGTAAAATCTTGAAAAACATCCAAAACTGTTAAAAGTAATTTTATTTTGTTCAATATCTGATCACAGTCAGTCCGGATCTTAGTCTGCTTGTAGCATTGTAAACATTATAATATAGTAGATCAGACTTCGGATGTTGGTAACTAATATTTGCTTAACGGAATGAATAATTACCCTAATGAGGTACTATTAGTGTTGAGAAACTTTTTCGAATTTTCTTAAATGCTTCTTTAAAAAGTAACAAACAACGTATCACTGTTTGAGAGTTTCGTAGGTTATTTACGTGCAAATTATTTTTTGTTTGTAAAATGCGATAATTCAATTTCAAGTGATAATCGTTTTTTGTTTACACTATTAGAGTCGCTAAAAATTTTAATGGACTGTAACTTGGTAAATATTTTCCTTAAGGTTTTATCTGCGGAAAAATTCCTAGTGAGCTGGATTTTTGTATACACCTTTATTACGGTGTTGTAATGAAGATGTGGAAAATCGACATCGGTATCGTGCCGGCTAAAAAAGTTATGAAGGTCAAAATTTCACGAAAATCAGTTTTTCGCAAATATCTCGCGACCTATTTCTCGGAGGTCAATAGCAGCCATTATAAAAATTGTTCCTAGTGAAATTATCTAAAAAAAATGTCTCCTGCATTTTTCTGTATAATCAACCGTTATCGGAGTAGAGCGCTGAGAAAGCTCACCACCTATGAGGTAGATTGCAAGGCGCGTTTTTTTACATGGTACTCCCCGTAGGCATAAACTATGATATTCAATAAAAGGTTTTCCTATTCAAAAAAAAATAATTTTTCAGTGGAATTCTGAAAAATGCAAAAAATATAAACTTTAATATATAATTTTTTTTTATTCATTTTCGATATCGTCAGCTTCTCTATCTGTAATAGTTGTTGACAGAACGTCGAGTTCATTTCTAAATTGACACCTACATCTTCATTATTTTTATCATTTGTTGACTCTGCGTTTAAGCATGACTGGCCATGGCAATGTCCACACTAGCATTTTTCAATGTTTGTAGACCACGTCTAACTTCTACAACATCACCATCCGATAAAAATTTATTCATTGAATATAAAACATGTCTAACTCGTGATAAAAACTGTTTATGAGCAGGAAATAACTAAAATAATGTGTTTAACGCTCAAGAAATAATTTTTAACTGAACGAGCCGTCAGGCGAGTGGTTTTGGATTAAATGTCATGAGCAAAATTACCTAAAAGCAACAAACTTGAATACGACAAGAGAAAAAATTTACCTTACAAAATTTTTAATTGAGTGGTATTCGACATTACTATTTCACGAGAGAAAAAATAAAAAATCATATGTTTGAACGTTTTATTTATTGCAAACTTCAATTATACAAAGCCAAAAAAATAATAACATTGTGAAAAAAAAATTACTTATTTATGTAAAAAGTACAATTATTATGATTGTACGTTGTAGCATTATATTGGGGATTGTTTTGCATCATAACCTGTGATGAATTTAAGTTAGAAACTGAGGATTCCTTTTCTTTATTTTTATTTTCTCGAAGGTTCTCTATAAATTGGAAATGGTGTTCGTCATTTAATTGTAAATATGGTTTCAAAGAATGGGCAGAAGAATGTCCTGTAAGCTTAATTACATCTTGTTCACCAACTCCTTCTTTTGCTAATGCAGATATTGCAGAAGCTCTATGTGAATGATTGGTTATTTTTATTTTTTTGTGTCTATACCAATTGATTCTGTCGATATTTTCGTCCTCTTTGAACTTGTATTAATTCCCAATGGTGAATTTTTGTACCATATTCCTTTCTCCCAATTTGGATGTACTGTTAAAAATAATCTTGTTGTTGTTAGATAAGGATTGGATTCTCTTTTTTCAATAATTTTTAAAAATAAACGAACGGGACACAAATTGTTGTTAGCATTATTTCTTACCAGCCACTTACTGCCGGATAAAGCTTTTGATCCACCTTGTGTCGTTTTGGAAAAGATTGGATTATATTCTACCCTGCCAGTAAAATTACCTTTATTATCATATTCTTTTTTAAAGTAATTAATATCACAATTAGCAGCTTCATTTCCACGCCATGCTAATTCGAACGAACATAAATGAAAAAACTTTTTTTGTAACCCATCAGGATTATCTTCAGAATAGCTTTCTACCATTTCCATTAATTCTTCTTTGGTAAACCTAACTTCTTTTTCTGGTTTCAGGTTCAGCCTGAAGCTTTTTACGTTTTGTATCCCTAGCCAATCTAGCAAATTTATAGGTAATATCTTTAAATGGATCAATTTTGATGTTAAATTCTAGAAAATATTTTTCCTGAACCATTTGAGAAGTCGTATTCCAAAGTGTTTTCACACTAGCTTCAGTATAATCAGTTCCATCTCTTTTTTTCATGTTAAAACCATAATCTTCAAGAATTTTTGCTATAACTTGTTCAGAAGTATCCTTTTCTAACGTATAATTACGTGCGTCCAGAAACATTCTAAACTGTTCCCACGCAGACTTTTTTGTCTTCATTGTATTTCGCGGTATACTTTGCTTAATTGTACTCTCTATTTCATTTATTGAATTATTTCCAAATCTTGTATTATTCATGTTAATAATACTTATTTAAATTTTTGAAACAGTTTTAATAATTTTTAGACAGTTAAATAAATAAATAAACAACTTAGTTTCCTCAGAAACCACTAACAAAGATTTTATATTGAATTTTATCACAGAGTGATAGAATTTTATACACATAGATTTGATATATTAAACGTTAAAAAATTGCCGCGACAAGACAAAAAATTGCCAGTTCAAAATCTTCAAATTTTGTCAGTTACCAATTCACTCTTGTGAAATAGTCACTACAAAAAATATTCTTGTCTTCGACAATTTGAAAATTCCCCAGGCCTTGACGTTAAACATCAGATCGAGATTTATGTTGAATGTATCAGTCTCCTACCTAATCTTGGCACTAAGATTATCAGTAATAACTTCCTTTTACGCAAAGGCACCGCTTTTTCCCAGAACCGTAACACATAAACATTAACGTACGTTCCGTAATCTCGGTCGTTCTATATTATGTGTGTGTGTGTGTGTGTGTTATTTATTCAAAATGTGGATATTATTAAACCAATGACTACTTCATTTGGCTGGAGTACCTCTTGAGCTAATGTTATTAGACAAGGTGTGGTTATGTATAGGGTGTGTTTTAGCAACACCGACACATTCTATTTAAAACAGTTGCCGCTACGATACGTTATATATACAGTGGCATAGATAAAAAAAGGCAAATCGTATTATGTATTTATCAAAGTCAAAGTACACATAAAACCTCACAAAAAATACAAAAAACTTGTAAATTCAAAATTGAGTATTTAAAAGGGTTGTGTTTAACATGAGTAAAAACTTTACAATGCTAGGCATGCGAGTTTCCCGAGGATTTTCCGAAAAATCGTCGAGTGAAAATTTTTGTTTTCGCTCTAATTGTTTAAATAATATATATACAGAAAAACTTCCAAATCGAAATTTGTAGCTGATACATTTATCTACAAATTTTGTCTGGAAAGTTTTTCTGTAAATTAAAAATTTTACGAGATAAAATTAATTTCAGTGGTAGTCAATTCGTGGTTACGCGCGAACGGCTCCTGAGCCAAATTTATTAACCGCTTGACTTAAAAGATAGAAATACTTTCAAATTTGAAAAAGTAGACTGTAAAATCAGTTTATTTGTAAAAAAAGGTAGAACGTGTCGCGGGACACACGGTAGGAACTTTAGTTCATTTTAAGCAAAAATTATGTAATACATCTGAAGTTATAGATAAACAATTTGCATATTCCTAGGTGGTCGAGTAGTAAGCAAACCAGACTCTTACGCGGTAGACCCGGGTTCGATTCCCGTGAATAAGTTTTTTTTATTGTTAATTTTATTTTTAAATAATTATTCTGCTTGATATTAATAACGATAACAGGTAGACGTTTGAAATATTTAGCAGAATATTCATTATTATAGATAATGGTACGGTACCCTTCATGAGGGAGTCCGCCTGGCAACATCTACTTATAACAGCATCGTATATTTAAAAAGGGAAACCGTAGCATTATACAAATTGGACATTTAAGAACTGTACGTTTACCACAAAAAAATTAGTGGAAACATAAAATTGAATTGTAAAATTTTTAATTTGAAGTTATATTACAGTTTATAGAAATTTTTCTTTTCCAGATTTTTTCTTAAGCGGGTCGTAGAAAAAATATGCTGTTCGACTCGTGTGGATTGTCCATATCGCACTTGAACGATTGAGCACTCCGCCTACGGCGTCGTGCACAAGCTTCGTCCTCGTGCGATATGGCCATCATATCCACACTAGTTGCACAAACTACTATTTCTATCAAAATATGCCCTTTTACATTTAAAAACAACCTGCCAAATGTCAAATCAATTTATGGATCCATTTTAAAGTTATCGAATTAAAACATTCAAGTTTTCAAAATTTCAACACCCTGTATTTCGAAAAGTAAATGTTCTAGACCCCTTAATCCTCATATCATTTTGTCCAATTTTACGAGAGGAATCTATATGCAAACGTTGTAATTACCCGTAAGGTTCGAGATGCTTTCACCATTTTTGCGCGATCGTATTGAAATAAATTCCGAATAAAATAATTTAAATTTCTTCGAAATGAATGAAATGTCAAAAGTGATATTTTATACTTATCGATCAGTTTAAAACATATTTTGCATTTTGGTGAAATTGTTTTTATGCTATTTATTACTTTTCGACGTCTGAACGGTAAGTAAATCACTTACCGACGTGTTAAACTTAGAAACCAGTAAACACAACCTACCGTCCTGACAACCGATGCTGTAAATAAACAAAGAAGATCAATCGCGCAAAAAAATATGGAAATAATAGTAAAAATTTATCCGAACAAATTCAAGTAGATCACCAGCACTGCGAATACCAGCTTTGCATAGAATTTTAATATAGCATCGGTGGTTCAGTGGTGGAATGCTCGCCTTCCACTCGGGCGGCTCGGGTTTGATTCCCGGCCGAAGCATATGAATCGCTGCTTCGTAAACGAGAGAGAGACTCAGGAGAGAGCACACGCACGCAAGCAAGGCACATAACGAAGCAACGTAACTTAACGTAACGTAACGGTCAGGTCTTTTGCGTCGCGACCCCTGGTCGCTCAAACATAACCTGACGTGAAGAACTAAAGTTCCGAAAACTAGAGCTAATAGGTCAATAAACAATTATTATTCCGATTTAATTAATACTTGTTCCAGCAAAAATTCCTTTTGGATTTAGCATTACAAATGAGCATGAAACATTTTTATAACAAAAGGAAAGCCATCAATTTTTAGAATTTTTGAACAAATGCTTCTTAAAAAAAGGAAATTTCGTAAAATTTAAAAACTAATGCAGATACAAAAAAAATGTTCTGTGCTCTCATTTTTTAAACAATTGGAGTGAAAAAACAAAAATCTACTAGCGATTTTTCGGAAAATCGCATGCCTAACTTTTTCTCATGTTTATCACAACGTTTTTAAATACTCAGAATTTTCAAGTTTTTTGTATTTTTTGCGACATTTTACGGATATTTTGTGTACTTTGACTAGGCTAATGCGGCACTTCTTAAATTCTTAAATTTTACAGTTTATTTTAGTCAAAATAATCGATTTTTTGAAACAGTTATCGGACGCACTTTTGCTACTGGTTTTTAAAAATTATTGTATCCATTTTAACATCCACTTTTTCTACTTTTTCTAATAAATAAAAACCGTTTTAACGATTTGCTTCTCTATAAATTTTTCATGTTATGCTCGTCCCATATATCTTGCGCCATAACGTTACTGCCCGAGATATTAATGGTGTGCATGAAGAGCATGAAACTCGGAAAAAGTTTTATGATGTCTCGTAACTTATTTAAATTATTCTAAAACTTGGAAATTGTTCAGCGAGAAATACTCGAAGTTCATTGCTTTGCTATAAATTATATCCATCATGTAGGCTGGTGTGTAAGAAAGCGGTAATTATTATTAACCGACGATTCTCAAAACGACGACTTGTCTTTTGGTTGAAATTTCTGATGGATATTTGGCTAAATAAAAAAAGTATACTTGACGTAATAGATATTTACGTAATTAGTTATGAAAAGAGCGATATTGTTCAACAAGCGTAATATTTGCCAAAACGAGCGCTAGCGAGTTCTTCATAACGTGTTTACGTACAACGTTTTATCTAATTCCGCGCTTTCATAATATTCAATAAAATCTTTAATTACAATGATAATACTGAAGTGGAATCAAATGGTGTTAGAAGTATTGTTACTATGATGTATTCACCCAGAAAATTGACTTACTTTAAATAACCGTGTCCTGAATAATGTTTTCAATGTTTATAAATCTCAAAATACTATTGAATTAAAATAATGGGTTAATTGTACAGTTTAAATAATGAAATAATTGTCAGTTTTGACAGTACCTACCTAATTAATAAATTATTCTTTAAAACTCATGTGGTATCTCTATGTTGAAACATAAACAGTTACGTAAAGTTTTTACATAACTACTTTTCATAACTGATATATGAAGGTTATGAAAAATGTGACGTTACCTAACGTCAAGGAGTGACGTAAAGTGTCACATTTGATAGCGGAATTAGATAAAAGATATTGTGCGAACTTAAAGTTGTCAGCTTTTTGTTCGACTGTAATTCGATACGATACTGTCATAATCCGCAATATAACTTAAAGGGGATATACGATTAGATAGCTGCATTAATAATATTACGTCCACTATACAGGGCGTCTCATTATATTTTGTCCCCCATTTATTTTCATTAATTACGGGAATACAAAAAAAAGTTTCGACCAAAAATGTAACGACAGACTGAATTTTGTATACAGGGAGTGCCCAATAAAATGCATCTTCAATATTTTTTTATAGTTTTCAATAAAAAATATGAATGGAAAGTTTCACTGTATGCAGAGTTTCACAAGGAATTCAAAAATGTAAAAATATACGGGATGTTCTATTTAAAATAACAAAGTTGATATGCATTTCCGGTTAAACCGGAAATGGTACATTATTCATTTGATATCTATTAACAATTTGCTTAATTATTTTAACATAATCTTGTAAGATCTTCATGTATTAAGTGTACCTTTTCTCTTTATATTGTAGCCTGATGATGGTAATATTGTACCGAAACTAGTAGCACACATTATAAGTGTCCTTTTTGAGGAACTTTTATTAAAAATTTTTGTGGTTTTATTGAACCATTGGTTTAATTTCATACAACCACATTTGAGATATGGATGAGCTCTTAGAGTTTATGTTTTATTTATTTAATATATACCAACTATATTTCGATGTGTGGTCGTAAGAAAATGATGTTTTTATGCCTGATTCCTAGACATATAGGTACATAACCTCAAACTATTTAAGAATAAAAATTACCAGCATAGAAGTAGGTACTTACATTAAAATGGTCTTCACAAACAAAAGTAATGCCCTTCTCTTAAGTGTATTTTTGCTTGCGCCACCAGGTAAAGTAACAAATATTTTGTCTGGAGTTTTAATAGACGTTGATTTATACCGTGGAACAATGCAATACTTGGAATATAAAGTTTTTTTTCGGCTTTATCCATTTTTAAAGCTTTCAGAAACAAATTAGGTCACAAGAACTCAGAGCGTGATACACGAATAAGAACGTAAACAAATAACGTCACACCATGGGGCAGCCATGGCGGACTTTCAAATTTTATGATTTTTAAAGTCGTTTTAAAAGTAAAGTTTATATTTTTTTTGGAAAAATAGGCATGCAAGGTGTTAGGAGACCTGATAAAGCGTCAATTCCCACCAATAGCAAAATTTATGCTTGTACCTTATTCTGTCAAATGGTTTTTTCACTTATTGAAGTTGTCTGTTAGGAACATAAGACAAACCAAAAAATATTTTTCTTGGTGTACAAATTGAAAGATTATTAACGTTGAAATCGACATGAACTGAATACTAAAAAGGGTTGACGTTTAATGTTTCAAGTCGTCGAACGAACACACGATCTGATTAGACGAAAGCCATTAAATGCGACAACACCTTAGAATGTAAACCAAATTCGATAATTAAAGACCGAGTTTAATTAACCTGCCTGTCGATAGGGCCGACCGATCGTCCTTGTCCAAAATGTGGTTTCTCACCTTATCTGACACGACTCGTTATAGATTTAGATGTATTCAGGTTACTTGGAAGCTGTTAGTTCGAGCCAGTCGGTCTTGAAAATTATTTCCTTCGCACGCAATTTTCAAGTATAAAGAAAACAAAAATTGAAACTTCATTTCCTCGTGTATATAAATCATTGAAGATAATCGTAGTCAATCAAAATATTCCAAGAAATAACTGTCGTCTCTAGAGACGAAAGATTTCCGTTTTTTGTCTAGGATGCCACTGTAATAAAATAATCTTCTTCCACTCAGGATCGGACCGATAAATAAAAGATACTCTGGAGTATTGGGATTCATAAATCAAACACTTTTCTTCTGTTCTTGCATTGAATTCGTAATCTTTGTGAAAAAGAGGAGTAAATTAACAGGTTGTCAAACTCTGGATATCGTTAAATGACCAAGAAAACTAAATTTTAAAGTTGTTTTTTAATCCTTTTTAAAACCATTACTTCTTCTGGTCCTTTACTCGGCTTTATATCGTCTATAATTTCGCTAGTCTCTTCCCTAGCACCTTTATCCCTTTCTATTTCTAATTATTTATTCTATTTCCTTTTTTACTGTGTTTTATCTTTAAGTTTTTCCGACTTCTCCCTTTTTTTATTCTGTTATTTAACGTCGTTCTATTCCTGCGACTGAGGCTAATCACCGACGCCGGGAGCACTCTACCTCTAACCGGACATTTTGGCGAACCCACTAGTGTTCCAACCAGTGGTAGCGTTCTTTAACGAGCCCAACATCCATGGACTCGGGACCTCGGTTTTACGTCTCCTCCGAAAGACGGCATATCTACATTATACCTCGTGCTCATTGGTATAATGCCTGCGAGCTGTGATATGCTAGTCCGCTGCAGGCTGTACGTGCCCTATACGATGGTTTCCCTTGGCATGGTCACCCATCCAAGTACTAACCATGTTCGACACTACTTGACTGTAATTATCGCATCAAACGCATTCCACTACAGTGCTGGGTCGTTGCCCTTACCTCTTCCTTCTTCTATTCCATATTTATTCCATCTACGCTTTCCTCTCTAGTTTTCCTATAAATTTCTCTTTCTCTTCCATAGCCTTTTTATTCCGCGTTCTTCCTTCAAATTCATCTTGTCCTCTACTATGTTTTATCTCTTCTAGACATTTCCTGATGTCTTCCCAATCCTTTTTATTGCTTTTATTTTCAATTATTCCTCTTCTGGTCCTTTACTCGGCTTTATATCGTCTATAATTTCGCTAGTCTCCTCCCTTTCTATTTCTAATTATTTATTCTATTTCCTCTTCTACTGTGTTTTATTTTGAAGTTTTTTCAACTTCTTTCTTTCTCTATTCCATATACGCTTTTCTTTCTAGTTTTCTTATAATTTTCTCTTTCTCTTCCATAGCCTTTTTATTCCGAGTTCTTCCTTCAAATTCATCTTGTCCTCTAATATGTTTTATCTCTTCTAGACTTTTCCTGGTGTCTTCCCTATCCTTTTTAATACTTTTTATTTTTAATTATTCCTCTTCTGGTCCATTACATAGTCTCTTCTCTAGCACCTTATTCCCTTTCTATTTCTAATTATTTATTCTATTTCCTCCTGTGTTTTATCTCTTAAGTTTTTTCAGTCCTCCCATCGCATTTTTATTTATTACTGTCAATTTTTATTTCACTTCCTTCCTCTGTTCCATATTTATCCCATCTATGCTTTCTTATTATTTTCTCTTTCTCTTCCATAGCCTTTTTATTCTGAGTTCTTCCATGAAAATCATCTTGTTTTATCTCTTCTATACTGTCCCTATTTCTTCAATCCTTTCTATCTGGAATTCTTCTTTTTTTGGTAATGTTTAGTAGCATTCAAAATGTTTTTTGTCTGCATCGTTAGAATATCCAAATTAAGCCCCAAAAATGCGATTCCATCTCTGTTCTTTATAGCAATATACCGAAGTATGAAAAGGTAACATCATTATGTACTAAGTTGGTCGAAGAATGATGGCTCGGGGCTAGTATTCTGACTTGTCGACCGAGTCACACGTAGTCTATAAGCACACCTTTAAGAGTATGGCTCTTGACTTGGCTTTCCTTTCCGCAATTCGAAAAACCGATTGAATTCATGATCATAAGACATTATTTTCTCATAGATATCAAAATAATTTTCAATTATACAATTTTAGATACCTAATACAGTGCTGTACGTTCAAAGGAAATAATTTGAATATATTGTTTTGGATTTAAGTATGTATTCATCCCATTCAATCAGTGACTGATACTTTTTTGTTTGGTAATATTTTTTGTATCTCCTGAATGCGTTTCTTAAACACTTAAGTCAGTCTGTTCAAAGATCGACACGCCTCTCTCTCAATTCTAAAAGGCTAAAAGGCATCTCATCTCACACAAATACTTTTTAGAATTATTAATCCTGACACAAGGCTATTCAAGTCCGGCAGTATAACAACTTATTAAATCTCTTTTGATAACAGATTTACTTTTTTTTTATTGAAAGTCATCGTCGAACGGAAGTCTTCAGAACGCTTGATCCCACTAACCGTGAAGAGAAAAGGGACTACTAATTTTTTTACCAAAGGTGATCTTACAAAGGGCCGGAGATGGGTAACACCTTAATATATTCTTATTTTGTAATAAATTATTACTTGTACAAGACTGACATAAATAAAATTTCAAAATCAAAGCCTACTTGCGACTCGTTGATTACATTTTGTTAATTTTACATTTTTACATTTTTATAATTACTTTCAGAAGCTATAACTCCATAACGGCTTAAGTTATCGGCTTTTACTGTGCAATATGTTTAAGTCCTTTTTTTTTTGTTTACCATGTTGCATGTTGCCATTTTCAAAATTTGTCTACATTCTACTTACTATATTACTGAAAATACCACTTTTTCCAAATTCATGTAATAACTTTGTCGTTAATAAAAATTTTTTCATAAAATTTTGGTAGTTTAGATTTGTGATGATTCTGAATTCAGTGGAAGAGTTATATTTGAGAAAAAAAATTAAATTGCCTAATGTACTTTTGTCTTTTTTGGCAAAGAAAAATTAACATAGAGGGCCTTGAAAATAGTAATTAAGCTATGAAAATTTGTGCCAAAATACTGTTTTTGATACTAAATCTAACAAAAAAATATTTAAATCAAAATCGGTTGAGAAATGCGGATTTTACAGGGGTGTTTCCAAACAAAATGGGTCACACTGTATATACTTCCTTCAACCCTCTTATACGATACGCCTATGATATATTGAACATTTCACACGATCTTTCCAGCTGTTTGATCATCAATTGTTATTTAGATTCTATAATTTATCTGGTTTAAACTAGTCTGTAGAAAAAGGTCGAGATAAAAAATTGAAAATAACGAAAAACTGTGAGGGATTTATGACATAACAAATTGAGATAATTCAAATAAAGAAAAAGGCAAATCAGTTGTTTTGAAGCGACCTCTTTTATGGGTTGAAAAAAATATTGAATCATCTAGAGTAGCATCGGAAAAGAAACTCCAAGATTTGCACTTTTTTGTATGCCACGTTTTGTTGTTGAAAAAGGAAAAATAAGGTAGATATTTTCGCGTTATAACGAGGTCAGTTATTTTATTCAAAACACTAACATAGGCGTCGTCAAACAATTTTAGTAAGGGTCTCATATATTTTCTTTCATAAATTTGGTAATGAACAATTTCTATCTACGGTTCGTATTTCATAACCATTTTTTACATACAGTAGAATGAAAAAAAAAATTAATCTCACCACAATGGTTATATTGTCCACTTCCCTTATGTACCTATCATTCAAAACTTTTTTAATCCTCCAGACAAAAACGTTAGGAATGGGGTGTAAAACGGTAGATAAAGGGGTAGGTAAATAAGGTTGTAAAGCTAGATGCACATTGAACAACACTTGTACCTACAACATGATTTTATTTAAAGCAGATGACGAAGGGTGAAAGTAAAATGTTAAAAGGGCAAAGTTACGGAGATATTTGATTCTGTTCGATGTAAAATGGGCTGCTTCAGAACTGAAAACACAAATTAAAAATTTTATTTCATTGTAAATGGTATTTTAACAAATAAATTCTATGTTGGAAATTTTTTTTATTATTCATTTTATGAAAAAATGTATTCTTGATAAAAAGCTCGGCGTGGTTTGAAACTAAATATACCATCATCGGATATCATTTTTTTAAGCATATACCAAGTTTGTCAAAAATTAAAAAAGTTACTCAAGAGTAAAGTAGCTTTATTTTGTATAATACTAAAGAATGTTATGAAGTAAAGTTATTAAGTAGACATAATGTATAATTTAGTGCAATTTTTGGACAATTTTCAGAAGTTGCCATATTTTGAAAATTGAAATATTTTTGAATAGGGTACAAGCTTAAATTTTGCTATTGGTGGGCATTGACGCTTTATCAGATCTCCTAACACCTTGCATGCCTATTTTTGCAAAAAAATATAAACTTTACTTTTAAAACGACTTTAAAAAACGCGGTTTACGGCATAAAGATGGCTGCCCCATGGTGTGACGTCATTTGTTTACGTTCTGAGTTCTTGTGACCTAATTTGTTTCTAAAAGCTTTAAAAATGGATAAAGCCAAAAAAAAAAACTTTGTATTCCAAGTATTGCATTGTTCCAGTGGTAAATCAACGTATATTAAAACTCCAGACAAAATATATGTTACTTTACCTGGTGGCGCAAGCAAAAATACACTTAAGAGAAGGGCATTACTTTTGTTTGTGAAGACCATTTTAATGTAGGTACCTACTTTTATGCTGGTAATTTTTATTCTTGAATAGTTTGAGGTTATGTACCTATATGTCAAGGAATCAACCATAAAAACATCATTTTCTTACGACCTCACATCGAAATATGGTTGGTATATATTATATAAATAAAACATAGTTTAAATCGTACTTACGATAATGCTTTAACTCCTCTTATTTTCTCTGCATTAAAGCAGCTGTTTGACTTCATATATTCAGGCAGCATAAATGAGTCTACTTTGGGCAAGTTATCAGTTTGTGTTTTTACAAAACCTTCGCTAGCCATATCTTTACTCACAAAATATGAAAGAATCGTCACTAAACACTGAACTAGTAAATAAAATATATTCTTCCATAAGTTTTAAAATATCCTCGGAAATATCGAATATTTATGACCACTTTCCACTTTACGTTGACATTTAGAAATAAAAAAGAGCACACACAAACACGTAATGGTCTCAAACAAACATATAAATGATATTTTTACGTCGATGAAGCAATTAATAGTTGATTAAAATACAATATAAACACACAACTACACATAACCCAATGCAATACCGGCCATATTGACATAAGTAAACACAAGAGATATGACATCACACGTATCATCGGTAGCGTTCGGAAATCCTCGGGTTGTGGTCGGAAAGTGCATTGAAATTTGAATTTTATTTTAAAATTTGGGAGTAATTTCCAATGGAAACTGGTTTATTTCCTATTATTAGTAATTTTTGATATCATATTTACTATTATAAATTAATATCCAAGCAAGATATGAAATATGCGTGTACTCTATTATTGATCCCAGCAACTCGGTACTTTCGTGACAGGATAACTTGGTAGAATATAAAAAAAAACTGTAATAGAAAATGTGAAGAACGTGAATCTATGAATTTCTACCTTGTCTATCCTATTAAGTTATAGACTTTTAGTATGGAGGTGTCCTTGTGTCAACCTCAATTTGAGTTCATGTTCCTTGACTAGCCAGTTCCCGACTTCCCCTCTTATGTAATCCTTTATGATTTCACTGTGAAGAAGGCTCCTTTAAAGCCTTCTTAGCTAGCTGGTCTGCCATTTCATTCCCTGCAATCTCCTCTTGTGCTGGCACCCATTTTAGAGACACTTTGATGTCTCTTGCCAGCATGTTAGGGAATTCTTTACTGTGGTACTATAATTGAAACTTAACTTTTTTTTGCTGCTCTCCTGTGAATGAACTTATAAAGTCAATTCACGTATTTCTATTTCTCGTCCCATTTTACTGGACTATTAAAAATAAAGAACAAGGACTTAAAATTGTAAACCTACCATTGTCTATACCAATAACTATACTGTCATTCAGAAAATTCAATACCTATTGTATTATTTAGTTATATATCCTCCTGTGGGAGCTAATACATAAGATCTATGGATGACAAGTGACATTTAAAGCAGTTGGATTTATAATATACAGAGTGAGTTGTTTATACTGAAGTTTCTTTGTGAAATTTATAACAAATACTTTAAGGAATTGTATGGGTGTATGTATGACGGATCGGCCATCTAGAGTTAACTCTCGAGTGTTTATTTATTTGAAAAATGCTACTCGGAGTTAACTCTGCTGACTCAGCTACCCGGGAAGAGTTTCATTAACTCTGACATAAATGACAGGTCAATGAACAACTTGAAGTATTGATCTTCTACAATGTATGCATTATACATTTCATGTTAACAATTGTGTAATAACGTAAATGTGAGCACATTATTTGTTATCCCTGAAATATTCTAGTAAGCAATGGCCAATTCAGTTGACTTCATGACTGTTGCATGCTTGGTCTTGATCTTGCTATGCTCGGTCTTGATATTGTGTAAGTCTTGCAGTGCTAGGTCTTGATCTTGTGTAAATCTTGCTTGCATGCTAGGTCTTGATCATCTGTAAGTTTTGCAATTCTAGGTCTCGATCATGTATAATCTTGCAATGCTAGGTGTTGATCTTGTATAAATCTTGCAATACTCGTTCAATATCATATGTAAATCTTGCTTACATGCAATATTCGGTCTTGATAATATGTAAATCTTGCTTGCAGGTTAGGTCTTGATCTTGTGTAAATCTTGCAATACTCGGTTTAGATCATGTGTAAATATTGCTTGCGTGCTAGGTGTTGATCTTGTGAAAATATTGCAATACTCGGTCTAGATCATATGTAAATCTTGCTTGCATGCTAGGTCTTGATATTGTGTAAGTTTTGCAATGCTAGGTCTTGATCTTGTGTAAATCTTGCAATACGCGGTCTAGATCATATGTAAATCTTGCTTGCAATGCTGAGACTTGATCTTGTGTAAGTTTTACAATGCTAGGTCTTGATCTTGTGAAAATCTTGCAATGCTCAGTCTTGATCTTATGTAAATCTTGCTTGTATGCTAGGTCATGATCTTGTGTAAGTTTTACAATGCTAGGTCTTGATCTTGTGAAAATCGTGCAATGCTCAGTCTTGATCTTATGTAAATCTTGCTTGTATGCTAGGTCATGATCTTGTGTAAATTTTGCAAAGCTCAGTCTTGATCTTATGTAAATCTTGCTTGTATGCTAGGTCTTAATGCTGTGTAAGTTTTGCAATGCTAGGTCTTGATCTTGTGTAAATCTTGCAATACGCGGTCTAGATCATTTGTAAATATTGCTTGCAATGCTGGGACTTGATCTTGTGTAAGTTTTGCAATGCTAGGTCTTGATCTTGTGTAAATCTTGCAATGCTCAAGTCTTGATCTTATGTAAATCTTGCTTGTATGCTAGGTCATGATCTTGTGTAAATCTTCCAATGCTCAGTCTTGATCTTATGTAAATCTTGCTTGTATGCTAGGTCTTGATCTTGTGTTAAGTTCTGCAATGCTAGGTCTTGATGTTGTGTAAGTTTTGCAATGAAAGGTCTTGATCTTGTGTAAATCTTGCAATGCTCAGTCTTGATACTGAACTGTTTTTTCTACAAGACCAAGATTAGTCTAGCTCATCACTAAACTCCAAGTATTTGAAGTATGGAAATTGTCGTTTTTAATAAACATTAAACAGTTCCATCATGTAATTCCGTTCAAAACAAGCACTTCGTTATTTATGCTAAGTAATAAATAAGATAAGAATAAAAACGATGTAAATACACCAATTTAGTTAGGTTAGGTTATGTTATGATCGAACACAAAATCGAAGAGTAAGTTTATGAACACACACCATACACACACTTCGAGTTCATCCATATAAACCACGTGACTTAACTGTCGCGTAACTCTAGATGCAACTCGGAGTAAGTTTATAAACACACCCTATGAGACACACTGTATTTACAATACTATGCGTGTTATTTTGCCTTCAACTTATGCTTAAATTTTTTTTTATTTGTAAACATTGTGATCAGAACCGATTGACCTCTGCCGATGGATTTAGTGCCACTTAACCATTTTGACACATCTGGTATCACGGTTCGTAGTATTTTTTTTTTTCGTATATTCCAATTCGGGAATGCCTTGCAGGTTGCCTTCGCTTTTTAATATACTGCTAGGAATTTTTATTGAGTCGTTCATTTGATTGTACGACTCGGGTGGCTTTGAGATCTGAATTAAAAAAAAATTTATTATTTATGTCTGTATCCAGTCGCCGAAACATTTTTTTTTTCGTTTCGATAGTTACTGACTAAAGAACAATAAACAATAGAAACGACTTAATCACTTGGGCGGTTAAAAAGTAGCTGTTCGTTATTTATAATTTCTTGACACATTTATACTTCCTGATATGGAAGGTTTAATGAAAATAAAATGTTATAAAAAGTTTTAGAAAACTGTGTACTTCATCTGTATAACTCTATATCTCTCTAAACTTTTTTATATCTGCTCTATTACCAACTGTGCATCTCTATAGAATTCTTTTTTCTACTATACCGCTCTATATCGTCTCCATCTTTCTATATCCATATTTTTTCAATACTCTTTTCCTCTTCATATCTCTCTAGAACTTCTTATATCTTCCCTATTACCATCTGTGCATCTCTATAGACTTCTTTTTTCTATTATACCGCTCGATATCTTCTCCATCTTTCTATCTCCATATTTCTTCAATACTCTATTCCGCTTTATATCTCTCTAAACCTTTGTACATTTTCTCTATAACTTTGTAACTGCATCTTTGTATACTTTTAATCTCACTGGACCGCTGTATATATGTCGAAACCTTTCTATATATTTTCTGTAACTCTCTGTGGATCACTATATACTTCTTAATCTCATAATCATCTTCTTCAAATTTCTCTCATCATATTTGTTCAACTCTCTACACTACTCTATATTTTTATGTATCTGATATAGCTCCTCTCTTTCTCTAAATTCTCTCTACAGCTCTATATCTCTCTAAACCTTTCTATAACTTCTCCATAACCCTCTGTGAGAGCTCTAGAGTGTTACCAAGATTTAGCTAACGCCTCGGCAGATAACAATTATCCTGAGGTGGGTTAAAGGGCACGATAAGAGTAAAGGTAAGCGCATTGCCGATTCTTTAGCCAGGGTAGCGGCTGGACTAAAAATTATAGAGCCCAGTGACACCTACGGCCGAACGACTTCGACAATTGCGGAACTAGCCAAACGTTACACCCATGCTCAATCCCTTGAGACATGGGATGGAATCAAATGATCTTGCCAGGATCACCCTGGTCGACCCTGGGAAGAAATATTTGGCGATGACCAGGAAAAACCTACGTTTAACAGTAGGATTTCTGTCTGGCCACTGTCAACTAAGGAAACACCTCCATACTATGGGGCTAGTGGACACACCTCTATGCAGGATGTGTGAACAGGAAGATGAAACTGTCAGGTATATCTTAGGCTAGTGTCCGGAGTTATCGTTAATTAGAGAGTGTGTGTTCGGTGAGTCTTGGCCTACACCTGCTGATATAAAGGAGATGTCTCCTAGTGACCTGTCTACTTTTCTGGGATGTACAATGGGTTACATGTGGCCTAAGTGCTGTGAGCCTACACTCACTCTCCCTACACTACAGATACAGATACCGCTCTATATATTCATCCCTCCATCATTTTTTCTTTCTTCAAATCTCTATACAGCTCTATATTTCTCTATATCCCCTATCGCTTTTATCTGCTTTACGAATTTTGGCTTAATCTGTATATACATTTTTCTTTAGCTATATTTTGCTTTTTGGACAAAAACAAGTCAGTTTTAGCGTCGTTATCCACCTAAATTTCCTTTTTCTTCTATGCTGTAAATTAAACAAACTATAAATAGTAAAGGTTATAATTTTGAATTAATTTGTCTGTAGTTTAGAAATATGACACGACAATTCGTTGAATGTCGAGAGGCAAATATTTTTATGGCAGAGATTGATGAGCATACGGTACCGACAGATGATGTTGTATTTGTGTGAAATGGACTACAATGTTTGTTTTTTGTCGTCATCATTTTAGGATTCATTTTCAACAACATTTTGTTACTAATTTTAATTTTATCACTCATTAATGTTAGGTAAAATTCAGGATTTTGTAAGTTTAATAATGTCGGTATTTTTTTGAGATGTCAGGAAACAAATTCCTCTGGTTTACACCTATAAGTGACAGTTGTTGCAGTTATGTCTATCGTCGTATCGATGTCGAGTGATTATGTCCAGCAGAATGACGATTTATCAGAGTTTATTAAACCTAAAGCCGTCCACTAATTAATACTTTGATTTATGGTTCGTAGAAAATTTCACTGGCATGTCCCGTGAATATGATTTATGTTCTGTGATCGGTCTTGAAGTCTACCTCAAACCTGATTTTTAAATTTCTTGCTCAGTAATTATAAGCTATTATGTTGTCTATTTACAGAGTTATTGGTACATTTTGATACTTGAAAAATTCAGGTTAATTATAAGAGAATTTAAAACTTTTTGTCTTGACATTTCCTGCTCTATTCATTTTGGAATCCGTGTGTTTGGTTCGAAAAACTTTTGACTAAGAGTCCAACTAGAAGAAAATTGGACATCATGTATAGTTAAAACACT